>BLXT01005315.1:586001-597296 GCA_019648995.1 Plakobranchus ocellatus
CATTACATATGGAGTACATTCTGGGTGGCAAAAGGGTAAGATTGCAGCCCCCCAAAAGTTGATGCTCTCCGGAATCAAAAGGATCAAGCATTATCTGTGGTGCGAATTCATTTAAGAAACAGAAAGGAAACTATTTATTAAGGAAAAAGTTGGCCTCGAACATAATATATGTTGTAGCTGCATATAGCCTAAGTGAAATAACCCCGATTATGACATTAGATTTCAAGATTTTACAATTTTTAGATAAAATAATGTAAGCCTTACGTGATCAGTCTAGCCGTTCATTCATCGAAAGAGTAGAAAAGGATATTCAAACCCGATTATCCATATTGTAACTAACAACACAAAAACTATCTGTGAGAGTTCAGCATCATCAGATGAAATGAGAAACATTTGATTAGATGCGCTTTGTTCAACTCTGAATTCATTCAATATCTGAGTAGCCTACTCTTAGGCCTAGGTGAATTGAATCTGAATCATAATGAACGCAATCGCAATCTTTCTTAGCAAGACGACTACCAATACATTATTTTTACATATTATCAGAATGCCTCAAACCTTACATAATTATCTTTAAAAATCCATTCTCTGGACCTTAGCAGTTACAGAGCAGTCAAATATTGTCTAACCTTCTCAACGTGTTCAAGAGAATATTCATCTTATAAAATCACACAACACTCTTGGATGGCATTGCTTATATAAAGCTTGGGGGGAAAGTGTAAAAATGTCTTAATCAAGAGACTTTTATTAAAATTGGGAAATGTTTATGATGGGGATATAAGAAACCTGGCAGCAGTGCAGCATAATGAGAAACTATAAAGAAAAATAAAACCCTAACGGAATTGGATGACCTGTGCATGAAAAATTATCATATTATTATTGTGAGATCCAAGCTATGCAACGTTAAAGTATCCATAGGCTCCAATGATCTGAAATCAATTGAATCAAAGATTTGTGTTGTGTATCAGAGAGAGAGGAATGGGGGAGGGCGAATACCGATACTTCAGATATTTTCGAGCAAAAATGAATGCATGGGGGATTTATTTTTAAGAATATTTTCTTCCAAACCTGGACACATAAAAAGAGTATAACAGAAATAAAATTTCGTTTGCTTTCTTTTTTTTTTTTTTTTGCGCGCGCGGGTCCTCATCAGACTCAAAGATTCTAGACACCGTGTTAAACACAGAGGAAATGCGTTAGTGATGCAACCTGCAATGAAAAAATTTTAGTTTTTTAACTTTTGAACTATAATACTAGGCCTATGTAATATTTAACGCCTGGAACAGTCTATCTGTAGATATCTGATTCGTCGATATTATTAAACTACAAGGCAGTTAATATGCAGTATAATTACGTCTAACTGAGTACAGGTTGGTATCAGGATTAACAGAAGCATTTATACTTTATGTATTTATGTACTTTGGGAAAGACCTGAGAGTAATTAGAAATGTATACTGGGATCAGAGCGCATCTGTAAGAATTGAAGGAGAACATAATAATTTCAAACCCATCAAAAGAGGTATGAGGCAGGGATGTACAATGTCTCCTGATCTTTTTAACCTATATAGTGAAATAGTCTTAAGGAATCTCGATGGTATTTCAGGCTTAAAAATAAATGGGGAGAATCTTAGTAATCTCAGGTATGCAGATGATACAGTTTTAATAGCAGAATGTGGCAAACAACTCCTAAAACTTCTAGATACTGTAGTTTTGGAGAGCGAAAGAATGGCCCTGTCTTTGAATGTAAAGAAAACGGAATGTATGGTCATCTCAAAGAAATCCTCTAACCCCAAGTGCAATCTCGTTAGCAAAGGCGAAAAAATCAAACAAGTTACAAAATTCACATATCTAAGTTACCTGATAACATAAGATGGAAAATGCGTAAGTGAAATAAGTAAAAGAATAGCCATGGCCAAAGATATATTCCAAAAAAATGAAACCAATACTGTCAAATAGAAACATAAGTATGACAACCAAAATAAGGGTAATTAAAACATATGTATAATCAATACTTTTGCATGGTAGTGAGTGTCGGACAATAAACAAAGAAATAGAAAAAAAAAACTAGAAGCAGTAGAGATGTGGTTTATCAGAAGAACGATGAGGATATCATGGACAGAAAAAAGTCATATGAATTTGGTTCAGAAAGAGGCTAATCTCGAGCGATCACTGTACTAATTAAAACCATTAGACAGAGGCAACTACAGATTTTAGGCCATATTCGCCGACATAAGGGTTTAGAACACTTAGCAATCACTGAAAAGATTGAGGGCAAACGCAGTAGAGGTAGACAGAGAATACCTTTTATTGAAAATCTTAAGTCGTGGGCAATAGGCAAGGATAGCAATAACGACTTAATAGGGTCAACTGAGAATAGGTTTGAGTGGAGGAACATGATCGCCAATATCTGCTTCATACAAGGTACCTGATGATGATGATGATGATGTACTTTGAATTTTAGTCACGTAAAACTCCTGAACCACAGAACAGAATGACTTCAAACTTTGTATGAAAGATTAGCTATTGGTGGGGTGCAGTTTTTGTCAAGAAGTACAAATTTTACCCCCTTCTGATTATTTATTTTTATATTGTCTCTTGAAAGTATAACTCAGAATTTTATGATCAGCCACATTTTGAAATTTATGAAATTCGGTTTTTAATTGTATACATTGAGGTCATACACATACACTGATCGGTAATCCTTACCATCTGCAGTCCATGGGAGTTACTGTGGGTTTTGTTTAGGCCTTCCGGTAACATTGACGAAATGAAGTGGTTTTAGTTGATAGGGTCCGATTTAAATAAAACACGAAAATACTCAAGAAATTGTGTTTTATTTTCACACTGTCGCATTTGATCTCTAAATCAGACAAATCAACTAAAATAAATCTAAAACTCGTTTCATTTCGTCAGATTTATCAGGTTCGTAGGGACCGCAGATGCTAAGGATTACCCCTGATCAATGGCTTTCATTTAGGGCTGCTTTGGAAGCGAAAGTAATTAGGCCTACAGATGTAGATTCAAGGCCTTTTCAAATAACACAATTATGTAAAATATAGATAAGGGAATACCTCGGCATCTCATTATTTTTTATGCGGCGTTCAATTTATTCAGCTCTAGATTCTAGGGTTCGCTTCGATCTAAATTTTTAAAGCGGCATATCATGTTGATATGGATTATTTGTAGCCTACTATAGCTATTCTCTCTCTCTCTCTCTCTCTCTCTCTCTCTCTCTCTCTCTCTCTCTCTCTCTGTGTGTGTCTCNNNNCTCTCTCTCTCTCTCTCTCTCTCTATTTCCCTTCTTCTCTCTTTTCTTTAAATTATAGTGTTGCAGTTCCACTCAACCGTACGTATAACGAATTATACAGCACTTGATAATTACGATGGACAAAATATAAACAAGACCAGTTAAAAAAAAAAAATATATATATCAAAGAAATATTCGACAACTATAAAAATAAGGAAAGAAAAAGAGAGAAAAGAAAATTTAAGGCCAATAATCGAAAAGGCAGTGCTGACCATAGACTTTTCTGAAGTGGTGAAAGAGATGTTGGATACTAAGTGATGGCTCATAAAGTTTTATACTCTGTTTTAGGAAAACAGCATATCAAATCAGTTCATATAAACCAAGAAGAAAATGAGCCTTCACCAGAACATCATATTGTGACTAGGGGATTTGGATTTTTAAATACAAAGAAAAATTAGAGTTAATCTGCTATATGGCGTGCAAAAAATGATGATCAGAGCTAACTCTGGCTTAAAAGACGCGCAGTCCCACTCCATGTCATAATAACGATTATTTTCTGAAGAAGGCTTATAAATAGCCTATTCGAAAAAAATGTCTCGCGCATGTTACTCATATGAAGGAAATGAATATTTTAAAAACTTAAAATGCATGTCGGAACAGGAAAAAAAACCAAACCCAACAACATCTGGTTTCAAAATTTTTCATAAAAAAAAAAAAAGAAGAATTCGAGCAAACATTTAAGTCGAACACACGGACTGTGGGAACTGGACATTGAAGATGCAATGAGCACAGGCGAAAGGGGTTACATGATAAATAAAACCTATATTTATAATTTTTTATACAAACAAAACGTCGGGATGTGCGATATGTAATGGAAAGGGAGTGGATAATTATTGATGACACTGAACAAATGATAGAAACGTGTCTTTTTGTTGTTTGAATAAAGAAGAAAAATAGTACTGATATCACACACGTATTTTTTCCTTCATATCATTTTGTACTCCCGCTTTTTACTTAGCCTCCCTTGGAATATCCAATCCAACAACAAATAGTACGTCACGTGACCACGCATCTGCGAGTCGGCTGCCCACCACCTCGTGCAAAAGTATTGTTTTCGTTGTGTCTGTCGGCGTCTTTTAGAAAGAATTTCAGACATCAAAATGACTGACGCTAAAACAAGTCTTGCTCGCGATGGAACGATGCAAGTGACTGCAAAGGTAAGTACGTTTTTATACAGCATTTATTTTGTTATGCGTCTTCAAAGTATAGTCAATAGTGGATCGCACGATCGCCATTTTGCTAAAGTGTGTTAGGATCTTTCCACCTCTTGTTTATAAACATTGGTTGACGACGTGTGTAAACTAAAAGGTACATAAATTAGGCTTTGCAGGAGAAGGCCACTTATAGCAATAAGTTTTCTTTAAATATAGACTGTTCTTCTTTTGAATCTGGAATATCAGTTCTAGATTTAGATCTACAAGGTTTTATGCTACCGTGCATTTTTTGATCCAAGATGGCGGCTCTTCGTGTTTGGAAGTGTTTTTCTGGATCTATCCTAAAGACCTAATGCATCCTAAGTAGTTCAAAATACCGAGTCTTGCCAGATTAAGATTGAATCAATAGACCCTACGTTGCATTTGTTATCTGATTTCGTGCGAGATTGCAAACATGCATCAAATTGGCATCTAAACGCATGAAATAAATGGAAGATTAATCTCCCCCTTGCCTAGGTCAACCTCTAGACCTGAAGATTTGTTTACATAGTTTAGGCCTATAGGCCTATATTAAAAGATCTAATCTGGATTTAAATAGAAGGGACACTCCTGACTGATTGTGGTGTCTGGAACAACAAGTAATCATAGGGATCTAGATCTAGATCAAGTGTTTTGTTTACACTGAAGCTCTCAATCTGGATGGTTAGGCCTAGTTGTTGGCAAATCCTTGTTCATGGGCAGCTGGTCTACGAACATTTCCTTTTCAGCCCCTAGTTGGTCGTTTTTAATGACCCCACCTTGCTATTTTTGGTGTTATTTTAAACCTTTAGGCCTAAATCAGAAAACCCAGATTAACTTTATAGAGGAAGAGGTATAAACGACTCTTCACTGCAACTTATCATTGCTGTTAGTGCTACCTGGTTCTTACTACTATGACATAATATTCGCATTCTGCTCCTGTTAAATCTTTGAAATGTCGCCATTTTATGTAGCCTTTATGAAATCTTTATAAAGATGCTATTGTAGCATTCAAATTATGGCATTATGACAATGAACATTGTTATGACTGTATTTATAAGAAAAAAAAAATAAGCGAAGCAATGATCTACCAATGTCCTTAGAAAAATCAATGATAAGAATTTCAAAGAAGTAGGCTAAAGATCAATATTATTTGTATATTAGTTATTCATTGCCATATGGACTGAGCAAAAGAAAAAGATGGAGGATAGGGGTAGCTTACCAACAGTACTAGTTGTGGCAGCCTTCAACAAATGTTAAAATCTAGGTAACTTGAAATTGATTTTGTTTCTATCTGTCATGTTGCATCTACATATCTCCATGCTGAAGAGCAAAGTCACAAAGGTGGTCATCTTAACACTATGTCATGTTTACAAGTGTTTTGCAAAAAAATCAGATTTGTTTTTTTTTATGTATCAAGTGTCTCTGATGGAAAAAGTCCCAGTTATTTTGAAGTAATAGAATCTAGATCTAACTTTGATCAGGACAACTAACAGTAGACAAGGATCTAGTATCAGTAAATCCTAAATTCTATTTCTTCTTTTAGGTCTAGATGCAACTTGTTTGATTCAAAGATCAAGCACATGGCTTCACATGATATATCTAATTTCATGACATTTTAATTAATATTGCCATTTGTATGAGGCCTGCTACAAATTTTCAAAAAGTATATTCTCAAAATCTTTCTGTGAAACTGCTACTGCAGGTTTAGACACTCACGAAACAAACAAGTTTATTTTGCTTAACATATGGCATGGTAATGTTTAATACTGCTCTTGAGCTCCCATGCTTGTTGTTCAGCTTTTGCATTAAAACAAGAAAAAACTGCAAATGAACAAAAACAAACCAGATTCATGCAAACATGCTCTAAGATGCTATTCAAATCTAGTGAAATCTGACACATATACAATATGTTTTCAGCATGACCTGCATTAACTGATATGGTGGACATGATGCACCATGATTTATAACTTGAAGTGGGTTCAGAGAATATCATAAACTTTCTCTGTTCCATTGTGTGTGACTTGTAGGGCTTTGGCTTACTATTTATTAGGTGGATTATGGATTCATGAATCACACGTTTCTCATTTAATGATGTTACAATCAGAGCAGAGTGTTATCTTATCTTAAATTTATTCCTCTGTAGGAAGGCATTGGCTACCTAAAAGCAGAAGGTAAAGATGCTCTCCTGAAAGTGCAAGGGTTGGTTGAAGACAAGCCTGCTGTGCCACGAGATGGGACCATGGTTTCCACTGCAAAGGTGAACAAAAACCTACATTGCCATCTTTTTCCTACAAGTATTTTTTCTTTTTATATTGGGGGGGAGGGGAATGCAGTTTACAAAATGGCCCAATCTTGCTGTATGTAGTGTTTTTTTTATCCAAAAAAGAAGTAAACTTGAGAGGCAGTGCGCCTTTTTAGAGTTGAAGGAAAAAAAAGTTTAAAAATTGGTGATGCCCCTTCAGGCGTTGTTGAAAAAAATAATCATCTGGAGAGGTCTTTTCATTTTATATCTCTACAAGTAGGGCATATTTCACAAAAAAGGCCTTTTGTGATTTACCCATCTGAGGTAAAATGAAATCCTGAGCAAATAAAGGTTTGGCTTCCAAGATAATGATTTTGATTTTAAATCGAGCACCAAGACCCTGGTAGTTCAAGAAATTAGGTTTAAAATTCAAGTAAAAATTTCAGAAATTTTAGCATGATATGTCATGACTTGGCCCAACAATGCTTATAAAACTTATAAGTGTGTATGTTTTTGAAAACAAAGTAAAATGATAAATTTTGACATAAAAACTTATAGAAGTTCTCTGAAAGTTTGAATAACTATGAAGTACACAAAAAACCATACAACTCACAAAATTTGAAAAAAAATTACAAAAGATCTGGCTCTTTTGAAAAATGAATTATCCCCTGTATAGTAATTAATATCGTAAAAACTAGTGATTGAGCAAATGAAAAACTGCTAGACACTATACAGACAAGAAAAGCCTCATAGTCATAAATCAAGAAATTTGCAGAAGATATGGCTCCTTTGAATAAATCAATTATCTCCCATATAATCTTTAGGGCAACTGATAGTGCAAGTAAAGAAAAGTCACCCCAACAATAATAGAAACGCAGGAATTGCTTAGTATGATTTGAGCAACTATTGAGCACCAATAGTTATGGTTCTAGTAGAAACCTAAGAAGACAACAAGCAGTGTTTTTCTAAATTTATCAAGCCAGACTTGTAAAATTTGATTTCTGTAATCTATATCAGAACTTATATTCACAAAACTTAATGTAGATAAAGCTAGAAACTTAAAGGTTTGTGAAATGCAAGTTCACTTGTTCTATATTGCCCATATTTAGAAAACTGGCCTTGAACGCTGCTAATTATAAATCAACTATTGTTAGTTTCAGCCATCCTCTGAACTGATGATAAGCACCAGGCCTCGAAATAGAAAAAAAATTTGAAGCTAAAGAGGTTCATTAGCCATAATAAAGTAACAAATTCTTCACGCAAAGTCTGCTCTTGATAAACTTTATACCCAAAACTAGTCCCCGTTATAGAATTCTCAATTAACAAAAGGAAAAGTATGTAGGTTTGTTTGTATATTATTAGACCTTGATAGAAAAAAGGTTGATCCTGTCCAATTTATTTCTTCAAAATCATGGTTTATGTAAAAAATGAATTGTGCGCACTGCATTAAAGTTGTAGCTTGCATTATTTTTTCTTCAGTGGGATGGTTAGATCACAAAAATAAATTGGGACTTTTGTTACAGTCTGTCTAAATTATTATAGTTGAAAAGCACATATGAAGTCAGAGGTTGGGGTCATAAATTCTGATCATTATCTAAACACCATCGAAAGATTATGTGCTACTTTTTTTATATCCAGTGCCTAATGTTCAATCTGGTTGTTGATCTTATTCATTTATTGTATTATTTTTAGTACAAAAATTAAACGTGCGTGTGTCATCGATCATTGAAATCCCAATGTTGGAACCAAATAGAGTTAAACTCACTCAGGACTACCCACATTGCTAGCGGCCGTTGCTGTGACGTAGCATTTCCTAAAAGTTCAGCAAGTAGGCAATTAAGAAGTAAATATAAAATTAGCCTGTTAATGGATAAGATCTTTTTTATTGCAAGTGTTTCGTGACTTATAACTTTTTCTCTACAGGAGGCAGATAGAATCCTTGGGAACAAGAAACCAGATGAAGATGCTCAGACTCGCAGCCAAAATAAACAGATTGAGGATCTGAAGAAAGAAAAAACACCAGAACCCCCTGCCAAAAAAGCCAAGCTGGCCAAAGATGGAACAATGGCCGTCACCGCCAAGGTATCTTTTGTTATACTCAGTGGCAGTTAAGAATACGCTAGTAGTAATTATTATTAATATGCAGGCAGAAGATATTTACAAAGAGTAACTTAAGAAGCAGAAGGAATATTGCAGACTGGATCTAGCTTAAAATATTTCTACAATATTTTCTTGCTTAGATTAAGCTGTTTATTGGTATACATCCAATTGAAGTATTGGGCAAAGTAGTCTTATATGGTTGAAAAATTGTGATTTTCTTTTGCACATTGCAAAGGCTTATTTGTATATTTAAAACGAGGTGTCTCTTTTCTCAACGGTATAGGACTACCTCATGTCTCCTTTTTTTTTTCTCTAATTTTTTTCCAGGAAGGCAAGGCCTTATTGGCAGGAGAAAAACTTGCAGACACAAGACAAGAGACAGCTGTCCAGAAAAGCAAAGCAAAAACACCCCTGAGAAAAAACACCACCATAGCAAAAGCAATTGAGGAAGGTAGGCAGCTCTTAAATAAGAATATTGCATTTGGGGGGGAGAAAGATTCCTTTCCTTTTTCTTTTTTTTTCAAATAATCGCAACCGTAAGTTGTGGGAATCTATCTTACATATATCTCATTTTTTTTTTTTTAATGACATTCTTACGTTGAAGTTTAAAGTCCCTGTTCTCTGTCTTTCTCTCAAGAGGTAAAAATAGTCAATGATGCAATGCAATTTTTTTTTTTAAATGGGCTCTTATTAATTTATACCTCTTCTCTGTATCTGCACAGATTGTGGGATTGTTATTAGTCTATATCAAGATTTTTGTTTTTTTTTTTTTTTTTTTAATATTTAAAATGGAGGCCTTTCTGGCAAGTTTTTAAAAAATTGTAGCGGCACCAACAGTCATGTTTCTCTTAAGATAGTGTATGTTATTGTAAAAAAAAATATTGAAATTGCTTGAATTGCAAAAGAAAAATTTTCCTAGTGACACAGTTTGATTTGTGATCATGTTTCTCATTTCCTTTTTAGACTCCAAATGTATTTTTTCTCCCCACTTTTGGGGGGCGTCGGGGCACAGTGGCCAGTAGTACGCCCTGAGTTCTGCAGGACCCTTCTGTCGCATGTTCGAACCCTGCCACTGGGGCTCTGGTTTGACAGAGAGCTTTAAAGCCTGAGATCACCTTGTTGTGGACTCGTTTAAAAAAACCCAACCCCACTTTTGGGATTTTTTTCCCTTTTTTCTTTATGTTGAGCATAGTAAGAAAATTCTGAGCCAACACTTCAAAAAGGTAGACAGGTTTGCACTTTAACATTGTTTCCTACCAGGCACTGTTGTTCTTAAGCATTAGTCTTGTTTGGGTTACTTGTGAGAGAATATGAAACAATCTCAAGAAATCTAGGCATTACTTGTCCTTGCAACGTATTTTTTTCAGGTTTGGGGAGATTTTAAGAATTTCTCCTAAGCCCAGTCCAATTAAGTTACAGCTAAAACATTTCAAATCATTGATACTGCTATATATTTCATTCCATGAAGTGGTAAAAACTGGATAGAAATGAAGGGTTCTATGCCAACATATTGACATTTTAACTTTATCCATGAAGAGAATTTTTTTTTTTTCTTATCGTAAGTGGATTATATAGAGCTGCCAACCATTGCGAGAAAGCATAATAAATTTTCAAGCCAAAATAACGCATTATGTTTTTTTTTTTGGTCTAAATTACGATTTTTCCAACTTGGTATAGGATGAATTTAGACTAACTTACTTTTGTTTGCACGGGACTTTCCCTTTTTTTTCTTTCTAGGTTTTTTTTTTTTTTTTTTTTTACCGGAAGTGAAATTGGTTTGTGTTTTTTTAACATGCTTTCTGTCGATACAATTATATATTGATACAAATAACATAATTTAAAAACTATTAATTTTTGTTCGATTTTGGATATTGTAGTTTTGAAGAATCGCCCACTTTGAGTCATTGTATTCAATGCTTACTTTCTTTTCTCCTGGCTCTCTCCCTCGCTTGGCACTTGAAATTTATCATTTCCGGTAATCCATTTTACTTGTCATGATGTCAGTAGTACTAATACTGGCATTTGCTACAATAAAAATACATATGTAATTCAGATAGGCCTAGTGATTCTGAAAGCAGAAATATGTTTATTGTGTTTTCACTGAAATGATTGGCTGGAACTTTTGCTCTATTTCTCACTAGCCTAAGCCGGTAACCATGTCTTAAATTTTATGGAATTTATGAGGTTGACACTTCTGACAATCTAAATTTAGACACTAATCTGGAATTAGATCTACTTTGGTTAAATACACTTATTGATTTGGGAAGAGTATACTAGAGCTAGACCTAGATCAACACCCATACTTGGAATAGATATAAATATATAGAGTTAATTATATTCTCTATCAGTTGCTCTAGCAGAAATGTATTGGGTACAAATCTCAATTATCAAGAAGGCATTTCAGACAAGTAATACTAATCAGCCTGAAAAGAAACAAAAATTAAGGGGTCTGCCAATACGTTAAATCTAGA
>BLXT01005315.1:622103-636341 GCA_019648995.1 Plakobranchus ocellatus
CTGAATATGACGGGAACTGACGCTGATTAAACAACAAAAAAAAATAAACACTCAATTTAACTCAATAACTCCGAGTGGCTGCTCCCAGCGGAACAATACGGATGACCAAGCGGCCGCTAACTATATGAAAGAAAAGGGGCAGAGGGAGAAAACTCTGTCCAGATGTGGAAAAAAAATCCGGACACAAAGAGTTAACTAAGTTCCAATCAATCATAGAGATGTACCTTTAGGATGGGGGAGATTGTAGAGGATATCAATTCCTGTCTAAATCGGCACTAACACTAAGCCAACTGCTTAACATTTAGCCTCCGTCTTGCTTAACTTTGGGCCACTTATTTCAATGTTACCATTGGAATTCAATTTAATTAACGTTTCTCAAACAGAAAATTCCATTAAACATTTCCCTATTCTATCCCTAAAATGCGGAATGCCTCAATGCATTCTTTTAGAATACAATGCTGTCGTTTTTTGCGGATTGGCGCTTCTGTGTCGAGCAATTTCTTTTCGGTCATTTTGAAGAGACGTAGACTTATCCAAGATACGCAGACCTGATTGTATTATATTAAGTTCTGTCATAGTATTATCATGGGACTGGCAATGGCAAGAGCCTAGCATCCATCAGACAGTCTCACACCGAGCCTAAGTTCAATGCTGGGTTTATAACTTCTCTAGATATAAGACGCGTATAGTTAGTCTCGAAGTCTAGATAATTAAGTTCGACCAAATCATTGACTTACAATTGTACAGTTGACAGATTTAAAACGGGAAAGTTATCCCAAAACTTTATTTTTTGTGAAAATTGAAATTCTGCCGTGATGGTTTTCTTAAATTGAGGTGGCTAATTTCAAATTTGCCGTCAGATTTTTCCTATTTGCTTTCCACGCAAAGATATGTCTGTTGAAAAAAAACCCTAGTCCAGGTGAGTGATGTCACAGTGTCACTGTCAATAACCGACCATCAACGGGGAAACAGTCAGTAATGGTAGGCCTTACCATGATGTTCGTTCATAGATGCACAGCACCGATAGGTTTGCCCCAAACCACCCCAACCCTTCTTCAGTCTGCAAGATGCATGCTCGGTGTTATGAAAAAAGATCTAGCAAAGAGTGCCGTGCATTTAATAAGTTTGAAAAGTTTGTTGCAGTGTTAACGCCGTTATGTTTTTTCTCTAAGTCCTATATTCTCGCGTTATTTATGCAGAGAAGTGCCGCTAAATCTAGACTAGGTATATTTTTGAGAGTATGACCAATCACAAATCGGTGAAACTCCGGATTTTGTGATAAAAATGAGGATTTCCGGAACGCAGGTCATTTTCTGGTAGAATTCTGGGACGAATCCGGAATTTCCGGAACGGTAGACATGTCTGGAACTGAAAGAGTGAGATTAGAAAACTCTTTTTGTTTCACAATACACAAAGCTAATAATTGATATCTTTGATAACTAGCTGTCCTGGTTTCTAAACTCATTTCTTTTTATTTCCCACTGCTCAAAGGGAAATTTTGCCTATTAATGATAGGCCTTCAATGTTTACAAAGATCATTTATTACAACACATGACTTTCATTCTTCGAAAATCTGTAGGATAATAATATAGCTATATCATTTCAAGAGTTACAGAAGACTACACAACCTTTTATTATCACTATGGCTTCTTACATTTAAACAATTAAATTATAAGAAACAACAACACCAACAAAAACAAAAGCACTTATCCTCTTTGAATTCAAAGCCTTAACAATGTTTCTTTTTTCAAAAATTAAAATTATCAACAAATCAACAAAAAAATAAAAAACGTGGCAGTTTTAAAAATATCATGAAATGTACCCCTATAAATATTACAAAATTATCTTTCATGAAATAAAATACTACGTCATGGAATGTACAATGTACTTTAAAATCACAATCTGCATTACTTTAAAAAAAAACATTTTTGAAGCTATAAATGACTCACTGAAGACCGAGCCCTAATAATTTTCCTAACAGCTGCATACTAGGTGATTTGGGATTTTGTTTTAAATCTCTGCATGAGTTCTTATGCATATATTCCAGTAGAAGTAAAAAATGTATACAAATACCCCACTCCCAGAAACAGATAAATAAGTTTAAAGATCCTGAGGATGCAATGGTGGTTGAAGGCAATGAAATAAATATAGTAAAAGTAAATAACCACCAACTCAAACTTATAAAAACAAATGAAACAACACAGAGTATACGTAAAAACGTTTTGTCCTGAAAATTAATTTAAATTACAAGAAACAACAACACCAACATTGTGAAGGCGAATGTTTCTACTTATACTCTGTGTTGTTTCATTTGTTTTTATAAGTTTGAGTTGGTAATTGTTTACTTTTACTAATGTATATATTCCAATAAAATTTACACATTAGACAAAATAAATGATGTTGAACACATTATGTTCACAGAGAGTCTCTAAGTTGAAAATTAATATTTAATGATTTTTGAATATTGGTCTTTTTGTGTTTTTGTCTATATACTAAGGCATCACCTGGTAACCTTGATTCAGAATGAGCTTTACTTCACCTAGGCCTAGATCTACTTTTTTGACCATATCTTGACATGATAATTCAGTTTCTGATTCATTGTCACTGGAATAATTGACAAAATATGAAGTTTGCTGGTTCTTCCAGTGCTTTTGCTTTGTCACACAATGGCAAAAAGTGAAGGTGAGAAAGCTTTCATTTTGTTAAAATTCAGCTCCTTCAAAAAAAAATCAGCCAAACAAGACAAAACAAACTACAACTAGTAGATAAAAGATATCTTTCTTGCATGAGATGGTTCCTGTGCTTAAAAGAAAAAGAAAATTCACAAATTCTATTCTGGTGGGGGCACAAGATCTGTCCACATAGAGCAAAAAAGGCTACGCTATGACCGTCTGGGGAAAAGTCGTCAGTGAGTTTAAACCATAATACAAGATGTAAAATTTCAAAAAGAGTAGATGCTCTTGTGTAAATTCAGCTTTTTTCTCTTTTTTGCTTGAAACCAAAGTGTTGAAGCTTTGCTGTTGTATACATTACAAAAATTAGGACCTTTCCTGTGCAAAAAACAAAACAAAACAAAAACTACAAGCTTAACGCTCTTCTGAGAACTATTCTTCAGACCATTTTAGACAATTTACAGATAATGGACAATTTTAGACAAAATGGATGGTGGAGTGAGTACCCCTGAAAGGCTTTGTGCTGTCATGAAATCTCTGCAACATTTTAAGAGCATCGTTCGAGTCAGATATTTGCTGTTTCGTTAATAATATCACAACTTCGTATCAGTGACTGTCCTCACACAGACACCGCCACCATTGATCCCAAGAGAGCCGACAGGCGAGTCTGCCAGCAGAGAATCTTGTTGATGCTCAGTATAAAGCTTGCCACTTCGGTCTGAGCTGCGACGACTGTGTGGTGGAATGCCGTGGGACCTTCCTATGCTACCCTCCGCTCTACTGGCCAGACTTCTTCCCCCAACACTTCCTGCCCCGCTACTTCTGCGGATGCCGCTCCTTCTGAAGAACTCCTCTGAGGCTGCTCCTCCAACACTGCTTCCCCCATCATCATTATAGCCATTGCTGAAAGCCTCCAAACTATTGAAATCCTCCTGATTGTCAAAGGCCTTAACCGAAGAATTACCTGCGCTGATGCCTCTCCTCACTCCTCTTCTGCTTCTACGCTCCTCAGTTCCACCAAAAGTATTTGAAGAACCACTGGCCTCCACCCTTGTGGAAATTCTGCCCCCTCCATCTTTTCTCTTGTCTCCATCAAATTTTTCATCATCCTGAATGGAGTTTGACTGCCTCTCCTCTTCCTCCTCCCTCTGACCTGGTTCTTTTCGGGACAATCCTCCACCCCTGGCACCAAGCAATTCCTCTGTGCAGCTTGATCTCTCTGGGTCGGCAGCTGTGGTTGTCGGGCCCCCACTGTGGGAGCGTGCCACTGCTATGTGCAAACACTGGACCCACTGCTCCACATTCTGATGACTCTTCGCCTTGAACATGTACGTCTGATCCCCTGTAAATATTTCAAACGCTCTTGGAATGTCACGGATGCCTTTCCTCACTGCCTTAACACTCTGGATCTTGGTCACAGGTAAGGTTGCTTTTGTCTGATTTAAAAAAAAAAAAAAAAAATATATATATATATATATATATATATATATATATATATATATATATATATAAAAGGAAATTTGTTGCATAAACATCCAAGTTTTCAAACTTAAAAGAAAACAAAATTAAGGAAAGAAAAATGTATAAAGCACACAGCAATGCCGTTAGCCTTGTCAGTAGAATAACAGCCTGACACGCTTCAGCCCAGAGACACTCTAAGAATTGGGAGGAAACCTCCCCAGAATTAGGATTTTTATGTTAAAAAATATACAAACATAAAATTGCTGCATCCAATAGTGTGTATTTCTCAAGATAGTCCCAAAAATAGCTGAACTTTGGACATGTTAAGACTGATTGGATATTTGCATAGTCATAGCGGAATTTGCTGAATCGCACAGCCTTTTTTCCCTGTTAATCTCATTTTTTTACTTGCAGCCCCTAAACATCTATGGATTTGCTTACAATTTGGAAATCAATAAAAGCAGATATTTAGCACACTGTGGGGCATTTCCCTTGGTAATAGGAATGATGAAATCTAAGTGCAACTTCACAAAACCCGATGTTGTTCTTAATCCCCAACTTATCAATAGTTCACTATGTATATTAGAAAATAATTGTTTACACTTTCTGCATTAGATACAAGTATAGCAATGAAATCAATTATCATTAAAGAAGACAAAATTTTAAAGATTTACGCAAAGAGCATAATCACAAGCTAACAATGAAAAATGCACAAACTTGTAATATTTCTCCCCTTATCCTGATCACCTGCAAGAGTTTCACACACAGTAAAGCCCCACTTACAGCATTGCTTTTGTTGTAGGTTATTGATCCTCCTGACAGTGTAAAGTATCGAGTCTTCCACCTCTTAAAAAACATCCATTTGCCTTTCTTTTCTTTCAACTGGCCCTGTTAACATGTAAAAAAAAGACATAAAAAAAAAAATGAGAGCATTTTAAACAGATTAATGTATGGGAACTATCTTTCAGCATTTCGCTTACAATAATAATTTATATTGATTTTAAAAAAGCCAAATAGTCCTACCAATATCATAAACCAAAAATAAAAAAAAATTGTCAGTGACAGGAAAGGGTTTTGAAAAGATATATGTATGTGTATCTTCAACTATTTTGTAACCTAATTTTGTGAATTTTTTCTTAAAAAATCATAAGAACCTTTAAAACAGATTTTGATCAACAGTCAGTGTTTTTTTCAAAATGGTTTTGAGGGTCTCCTCAAGAAACAAAATAGAACAATTTTTAATGAGCTAGCACTGATTGAGGTCAGTGTAGGCTGTGCACTGCTGTTGGTGGTATTAACAAAAAGAAAAAGAAGGGACTTGAAACATTTTGCTCTCCATGGGAGAAACATGAGGAAGGGCCTCACTTGGAGGGATAGGCAAAGGAAAAAAAGCAAGGAAAAAATGATTAGCTTCTTGAGAATGCTGAGAGCATCGGAGAGGAGAAATAAATGGTACGACATGACTGTTTATGTCTGCCTCAAATCTGGTGCATTAAGAAAAAAGAAAAAAATTAACTAAAAGAAAGAAACAAACAAACAAATAAAAAGTTTCCTAAATATTAAAGAAAAGAAAAATTCTAAATGCATTAAATTAACGTCTGCACCCTATGCAAATATTCAATTATCTCCAAGTTCCTCTCTGCCTTTAGTGCAGTGAATCAGTTTAATGCATGAACAGTTTGCAGTTTTTATCCATCCACTTCTGGACCAACTTTCCTAGTTTCTCCATCTTTACAGAAGTCTTTGGCAGTGACAGCACTTTATCTGTTCTTTGAATGATTTTCCTTGGGTTATAAAGTAACGGATCCGATCCCAAAAAAGGTTGTCAAGATAATCCTTAGCTGTTCACTGTTCTCGGCGGAAGGATCGATTCACATCAGCTTTTGATGAAATAGAAAACGGTATCGATGATTCTACCTTTATTCATCATAGTTTTGANCCCCCCCCCCCCCCCCCCCCCCAAAAAAAAAAAAAAAAAAAAATTTGATATGGTAAAAACCCTCATTCCAGATCCCAACTAAGCTCATTTGGTAAAATGGTTTTCATTTAGGGATCAAATCTTTTTAAATAGTAGCGGAAAAAAAAAAATAGATATAGAGCTGTCACTGTTCTGTATTGTCAAACACCAAAGTAAAGAGTGAGTAAAGTTTCACAACCCAAAATGTAAAAGGATAAATGCACAAGGAAAAAATAAGTCTCAAAAGGCTGGTATTCCTCAATAGCATGTTGAATAATGCATCTGTTCTTTATACTAAGTGTCACGCTATAAAACTTTCACCAAAGCTTACAGTGATAAAAATCACCATAACCTTGAATAGTGATGTTATTAAACCTTTCACAAGCAACCACCTGATAGGCCAATCACTTGACCTTACGGGGCAAGTGACTGAACTTCAAGGCTTCAAAAGGTCAGTTGAATAACAACAAGCCACCAGATATAGTATGCACTGGTGTTGACTTACAGCAATCTCTGGTGAGCCATCGTTGAGCAACTGGTTGAGTTTCTCGGGATGTATACACACAAAGCATGCCCAGCGAGAGCGAGCTGGACTCAGCTCAAACACATCAAAGTAGCGACTCTGGTGCAGCTCTTGTAGCAGGGAGAGCTGATCCTGATAAAGGGGAGCAGAGGGAGAAGAAGGGATAGAGATAGAAAAGGGGGATGGAGACAGAGAAAAAAAAAAGGGGGGGGAGGAAGTGAAAGAGAGAGAGAGAGAGAGGATGGGAAGGGAGAAAGAAAAAAAGAGTGGGATAGTGGGATAGGAAGAGAAAAGGTGCGAAGAGGGAAGGAGAGGAAGAGAAAGAGAGACAAGAAAGAGGAAGAAGGAAGGGAGAGAAAGGGGAGAAAAAAGAGGGAGGGAGAAAGATAGAGATAGGGAGAAAGTCATAGAGAGAAACATTTAAATGCGACTGTTAGAGAAGTCTTGTGATTGGATCTCTCTAAAGTAAATTCCATTTAAAAAGGTAATTTGCAATCTCACACAAATTTGCTTATCAGATTCAGAATTCAGGGTGAAATGGATTCTAACAGCTAAGAAACATTTAATGGAGAAATGGTACAGAATTTTGCATGAAATTTAGCTAAAAAACAATGTAGCCAGTATTTGACTGAACAAGACATGCCCATGAAATTGAAAAACCACTGTAGTTTTTACATTGCAATATTATTCATTATATAGGCTTACTTGATTGCAGTATTTTCAGGCTGTGACTATGAAGCAACACAACACAAAAATGTAACAACATTGCAAGACCAATAAAGAAGACCGGGAATATGCATCATTATGAACATATACAAATGTATCAGTTACTTCACGAAGAATGATTGAACTAGGTCAACCCTTACGCAAACCTTTTGAGAGGGAAAACTGGAAGTGACAAGGGCCAAAAAACTGCTGGGGCTTTCACTGCGCAAGGCATCCCAACACGCTTTTAGGCAACTCACATCAATATCCTTTTGGCTTAAAGCACACTTAGATTTGGCCTGAAAAAAAAAGAAAATTGAACAAAAAAGAAATAAATAACAAGCATTATTCACTGATCAATTGATTTCATGATCCTTAAAAAAAAAAAAAGTCCCATATTTTTTAAAGCAATTAACAGCAGAAAGCTAAATATAAACAATACAACAATCATGTACTTTAAGGAGGAAAGCTACATCTCAGATCCAATTTCTAAAGTATTAGTAGTAGACAAATATGTAATGGCTAAGCGAAATCTGTCGTTAAAAAACATTTTTGTCATGCGGTTGCTATGCCAAAGGCGGCCATCTTGGATTTTGGACTATTTGTTTTGAATGACTAAAACTCTGAAAGCTGCGGACAGATTAACTTCAAATTTGGTCTGCATAATCTTGAGATTCTCCTTTATAAACGGACAGAGAGCTTTTTTTGATATTTGATACATGTATTGAGAAAAAAAATTTCAATATTGCTGTTTAAAATTTCTAATTTGACACTTTTCCCGATTTATTTTTATTCAAAAATAAAAATATTCACATTGTATTGAAAAAAATGGTCTGATCGTTTGTTTGGTACATGTTTCTGAACAATTTCACCAAGTTTTGTCTCAATCCACCCACAAATAGCAAAGTTTTAGTGAAAAATGTACAAAAAAATTAAATTTAAAAAAAGAATCTGAGAAATCCATTTTTTGAAGAAAATTCATTTAGTGTGTCATGTTTGAAAATCTATGTATTCAAAATCCTCTTTTTTTCTGAACGTGTCAAAGTTTATTTCATAAAGATATCTAAAAATAAGAAAGTTATGACAAAAAACAAAGAGCAATGTAACAGAGAAAAGAAAAGAAAAAATTTGCCTGGTAGGTTGCCGCTCCCCTCCTTAAAGACAAAATGAGACTTTGTGACAACAAATTAACCCTTTAAAAATGGTTTATGGAAAACACCAACTATAGAGTCTAAGTAGTACCACACACTTTAAGATTCTCCCAAAAATCAAGAGAGAATTTGGATGAGAAACACAAAAAGTTCTGATTACCATACCCATATTTCTTATCATTTATACATCATATTTGTTTCTGCCATGTAAAATGTTACACTTTGTGGTGACTATAACAATTTGATTATTTTTACAGAAAACCAGATCAAGTAATTAATCGAACAATTTTTTAACATTCAATTATATCTCAGAGCACATTGCACAAAGTTAGTCAGCTAGTGCACACAGTATCAAACGTAATGTTCCAGCCAACAGACTGAAAGGAAGCTTCTGTGAGAGACCGGAAGTTCACTGATCGTACCTGGACTGCCAGAAACATGAGGTGCACCCACAATTTGGGCAGACGTGTACTCAGTGTAAATTGGGATCCTGTGTATAAGCACTGTTCTCCCTGGCAAGCGCAGTCAAAGTGTAGTCGTAGAAATCTCTTGTGCTTTCCGTCTGCACAAAATAAAAAAAAAAGTGAGTTAAAAAATGCAGTCACAGAGATCTCTTATAATTCCTATCTGCACAAAAAACATTCAGTGAATCTAAATGAAGATAGAGATATTTAATATTATTTCATCCACTTTATAATTCAATTGGCAAAATTTTACAAATAAAATTTAACTAAGATGTTTGGCAAAGGTTATCTCAGATAATCATATACATTTTGAAATGAGCCTGAAGATGTATTGCTAATATTTTAGATGATTGATATGGGGTGAAATTGCATTCTGTTAGTTTGCCTGATAGAAGATATCCGTGCCAAGGAATGTATCACATTAGCATTTTGTAAGAAAAATATAGAAAAAAATATTCACAATTCTTCCTTAACAAGAGATTTATATGCAATATCCAAATCTTAAGGGCTGGACTCAACAAAAGCCCAAAAGGTGCACAAGCTAATGGAATGGATGACTGGAAAAGGCTTGTCTATATTTTGGACAATTAAGCTTGTCAATTTGAAGTGGTGATCTCAAGTCTTAAGGTCACTGCAATGCCGTAGGAAATTAAACAGCAGTGTCGTCAGTGTTAAGTCTATGGACAATACTGCTCTTCAATTTGTTACGTCAGTGCAAGCTAAGTGCTGGCATGGGAATGGTGACCTTTGATGTATGGGCCACCATCAGGCCAAACGCTGGCATTGCATTAGTGCATCACGCCTATAGACTTGTCACGCCGAGCGTGGCATTTCAATGATGCACTTAGGTCTTTAGTTCTGTAATGCATTGCAATGGTGATCTTAGGTCTATTGGTCCCCACCAGCTGAGTGCTGGTCAGGCATTCCAAATTCAAAACTGGTCCAAGCCTATCAATAGCAATGATAGAATATGCTTAAGAAGACAAAAGTTCCTTCTGTATTTAATTTTGTTATCACTTTTTGTATTTTCTTGCTTTGCAATGTTAAAAATATTCTTAAATTTACAAGCTTTTAAGGTGACTTACTGACAACACTGCATTTCACGGGCAAAGGCACAACAGTGCTGATATTGTTGATAAAGGCTTTTATCTTAGCAAAATGTTTCTCACAAAAAAGCTGCACTCCATCTCTCACTGGCTCCGACTGGAATAAAGATTTAAGGGGGGAACATGTAAAATTAATGTAAGGATCATAGCTGGTAGAAGTTGCAACACTTAAGTCTTCCCGAGGTTTTCGCGACTATAGTCGCGATGGTCTATATGGGCTCCCAGAGGTTATCGCAACGCACTATGACTAGTCTAGTGCTCCAGTATACAATTTTACTCACACGGAACAACCGGAAAAGGCTCAGTTTTGTTTTTAAGGGGATTCCCCTTTCTCAAACTGCTAAGACTAGCAGTCTGTGCTTTAGATTGGGTTAGAAATTGAGAAGTAAACAAGTGTACAACTGAATGTGTGCTATAATGTTGAAAATCATGGCTAGACAGGTCCCAATTCCCGACCTGTTTGAGGAACTGTATGCAGACGATAATGGCAGTAACAGTGCTGAATTTGTACAAAATGCACAGTTGATACTTAGGATACTTGTTAGCAAGCCTGAGCCTATGGTTCAAGCTCCTGGAGATCAAGATTTAAATATAGATCTAGCAAGTGGCTGGCATCGCCTCCACTACCAGAACCACTGACAAACACAAAAACAGACATAAAAAGCAAAAAGGTTGGTGGCATAGATTTTTATTTCATGTGAATCTATATTCAATTTCCTTTCCATTGATGCATGGTTTGAAGTTTTATGTTGAAAAATAAAAAAGTTATGTGAATTTTTGTATACCACCTTTTAATTTTTCAAAAACTCCATATTAATTCGCCTCTGGGGGACCTCGCAGGTCCTGAAAATTTGCCTCTCTAAAAGTTAAGATTGATAAAAAATTTTTTTAAAATGGTGTGTGCTTTTCATTGCTCCCGGTTTAGAGTGACTTTATAGGATTTTATATGTAATTATGGCACATTGATTATCCCCACTGATATATTTCCTAACATAATGCAGATTTAAAACAAAAAAATTCGGAATAAGGTAAAAATCAAACCCCGAAATGTGTACATATATAAAGATAAATAAATATATAATATATATTATATTGCTTAATAAAGTGAGCTACTCAAAGAAGAATGACAATGCCACAGCTTAAGTAGCCTACGAAAAAAAAAAAATAACAGTTCACAATAATCTTATCAATTGCTATATCAGATTCAATTAAAAGAAGAGGGAGGGAAATTTCAATATCAGATCACAGTGTTTGGGAGGTGAAGCCAATTCAAATTCTCAAAGTAATGAAATTCATTGCTGTTTGAAATTAATTGCAGATTTTCAACTCATGCTCTTGTAGTGAAATGAATATGTACATCATCTGTGCTCCTAAAAGCTTTGTGTTAGACAGTCGCAATGGTAAAATTTGTAATATGTAGGCCGAAGTTTTTGTAAACGAGTACCTCTCTGTCTCTCTCAGGTGCATGTACTTGCAGGTGTAAGCGTTACAGTATATGGACTTTGCAATTCATTTGAATCTGCTTTCTTTTTGCTGACCACCTACCCTGAATGTAAAACACATTTCCCTCAAAGATATGATTACATTTTTTTTTGGCTATGGTGTAGGCTGAGTGTCATCATCATCATCAGGCGCCTTGTCTGGAACAGACATTGGCGATCATGTTCCTCCACTCATACCTATTCTCAGTTAACCTTATAAAGTTGTTATTGCTACCGTTGCCTATTGCCTATGACTTAAGATTTTCAATAAAAGTTATACTCTTTACCTCTACTGTGTTTGCCTTCGATCTTTACAGTGATTGCTAAGTGTTCTAAACCCTTCTGTGGGCAAATATGGCCTAAAAACTGTAGTTGCCTCTGTCTAATGGTTTTAATTAGTGATCGCTCAAGATTAGCCTCTTTCAGAACCAATTCATTTGACTTTTCTTTCTGGTCATGGTATCCTCATCATTCTTCTGATAAACCTCATCTCTACTGCTTCTAGTTTTTTTAACATTTCTTTGTTCATTGTCCAACACTCACTACCATAAAAAAGTAATGACCATACATATGTATGGTATAGGTAACATAGGCTGAGTGTAAATACTCGTTAAACACCTACATGTTGCTTATGCATCTAGCATCAGTTAGACAAGGCAAACTACCCATAAAAAAATTATTGATCATATGATATCAAGCCATTTCTAAACTACATTTTCAGAGTTTTGCTCATACTTTAATCAGAATTCAGAGAAAGGTATATATATAATTTTAAAATGATTCATATGATTTTCAAATTCATTCTGCTCGACCTGCAGCCTGGCAAACCTGACTATATGGAAAAAAGACATTAAGAGAAGATTTTCTAAGAACGATTTCTAGATTGTAATATTTTTAAAAAGCCAACAATGTCCTTGGTATTTTCTTAGCAAACCTACTTCATGCAAACTAGACATTCAGAAAAGATTTTCCTAGATAGACATTAAAAAGTTTAGAAGGTCAACAATGTCCTTGATATCATAGGGAAACAGAGTGAAGCCTATTCAAACTTGTAGATCAGAGACAGCCCATCTTACCCCAGGGGGATTTTCTGTAGCAGTGCTGACATTGGCATAGGAAAATGTCTTTTTCTGAGCATCGTTAGCAATGGAATGTTGTGATGCCCTGCAGAAGATGAACATAGTATTTGGACATTCATGAATGCATCTAGCTTAAAAAAAGGTAGATAAATAGTTTTTCCCTCTTTACGATGGTATTTTTTTTTTAATTGAAGAAGCCTATTTGTAAAATATAACAGTGAGTCCAATATGTTGTTCCATTTTATTTTAATAGGTTTATGTAGGATGCTGTTTTCTTTTCTTTTTTTTTTTTTCCTAATACATTTGCCCCACATAAAAAATAAAGTATAAAAATAGGATAATTAAATTATAACTATTGGTCAAGTAAAATAAGGGGAATTGTAATATGAAGAGGAACAAGTAAAAGTTGAGTACCAGATATTAAAATCTTTAAAATAAAATTGCCTAGTTCAAATAATTTTAAAACATCTGCGTAAAATCAATCAAAAGTTAACTCTTCAAAGTCCATTTGATAATTTTAATGCCTTGTGACCAGCCCAACTGAGCTAGATGTCATATATAATATTTTTGAGAAAAAAAAAAAAACAACCAAATATTAGGGGTTTATTTTCTTTTTTCAACATTCCTTTTTCAAAAAGCAAAAAATCCCTTATCTTGGTTCAGATTTCATAAAACTCTTCTGTGTTGAAAACTCCAATTAAGAGGATGTTTCAGACTATTTCAATGGTTTAAATGTTCAAACTGTGTCTTCTAATTCATTTGAATGATCTTGTTGGAGAAAAAAGTCTTGCTTGTAAAACTTATATGAAAATATGATCATGCTCTTCCTTATACAAACTTGGTCAATACGGGACTGTAAAATAATCAAGATGATAAAATGGGAGATGCAATCTAAACTCCCATGATCTGAACTTTATACTGACATGTACCTTGACAATCTGGGGGCAAAGTTCTGCGATTGGTCTCCAGTCTCGGTGGCAGCTGCTGTGCTTTTTACCGACACCGTTCCACTGGGGTGTGTGGCATTGGGTGGATTCCCCACCGTGATGACCGTCACTGTGCCTTCTGTCTGGCTTGACACAGACCTCACCTCCTTCTTTTTCTCCTCCCCGCTTCTAGACCACCTCTTTTTCTCTCTCGTCACAGGTGAGGTGATTGTGGAGGATGACGAATCTGTTGTAGTGTTGCTTGTGTTGTGGTGGTCTTTGCCGTCTCTCTCCTTTCTTTGTTCAGCTTCTTCCACAACAGATGAGGAGGAGTTTCGGCTGGAGGAGAGGGAGACAGAGGTGTCACCTGCTGCAGATTGAGATGACTTGTCTGCCTGGTGGCTGTGGATTGTGGACAAAAAATATGCCATGAGTTCATCAAGAAAAATTGCTTTTTCCAAAAAGACTTGTTAATATTTAAAACACAAACACACACCTCTAGAAAAATAGCTTTTTTCCTAAAACAGTTGTATATATACACACACATAACCACCCCCAACCTATAAACCTGTTAAAGGAAGTCCAAAAAGACACATAATGAATTTGACACAAATCATATACGAGAACTCCTTTTTGTAGACATAAGGGAAAAAAGGATAAATACAAGTACATTTATATTTTGTGCAACAATACAATGCTGGAGCTGATGAAAA
>BLXT01005315.1:651024-664915 GCA_019648995.1 Plakobranchus ocellatus
ATAACAAATTTGCTATACTTAGGTCACAACAAGAAATATAACCTTAGGCATGAACATGTGAAATCTCCTCAGTCCACCAAAAATAAAGTTGTTATTCTGTCAATTTTCGCCCCCTTTTTTTAACTTTCGTCATCGTCATCACATATATCTGATGGCGATTCCGCACTGAATTACGCAGAGGCAAGAAATTTTACTGCTCCTATTTCTTTTGGTAAAAATACTTCTGTTTTCATTCAGTCTTATCTGACTATATATTAGAAAATGCTGCTGGTACTGCCGCTACTATTGTTGGTTCTCCTCCTCCTCCTCTTCCTCCTCCTCCTCCTCCTACTACTACTACTACTACTACTACTACTACTACTACTACTACTACTACTACTACTACTATTACTACTACTACTACTACTACTACTACTACTACTACTACTACTACTACTACTACTACTACTACTACTACTACCACCACCACCGGCACTTCAGATGATTGCTTATTACTCATAGCAGCAGTATAATTTTTTTCACACTTAGGAGCTAAAAAGTTGAAGCGAATAACAATGCATCCACGGCAAAAACTGACAATAGACACAAACAAAGAACTAGAAAAACAGCAACAACATTAACAATAATAATAATAATAATAATAATAATAATAATAATAATAATAATAATAATAATAATAATAATAATAATAATGATGATAAAAAATAATCTATTGTCAAGGGAAGTTTGTGGATAGCGAACCTTTTGCGGCTTTTGGCCTGACGGAGGGCCTGGAAGCCTGAGATGACCTTGTTGTAGTCCTGATATATAAAAATATCTATCCAGATTGAATAGGCTGAATTTTCCTGGTCCAAAACCTAATGATGACTTTGCCTACTGCCAACTGAATCTAGATACATGAAATATGATTTATATAAATCTTATAAGGCCTAAGCCGTAGCTTACTGTTTTTTTTTTTTTTTTGTTTTTTTTCATTGTTCATTTGGTTTATTTTAACAGTGGGATTTTGAGCATGTTATTTCTGATATTTACAAACGTAAGTGTACAACTCCGGAACACCAGTTTTCGAAATAATAACAAGAAAAACCAATCAAACACACACATTAACAAAAAAGTAAAATTAATAATAAAGGCTCATGCTTCGAAAACGATGACCTTATATTCGATAACCTTGGCCTATGTTTATGTTCAAGGTCGTTTACCGGTACAGGCAGCAGACAGAGCAAATGAGCTGTCTTTGAGAAATGAGACTGACAAGTTGAGCAGCCGAGATTTTCAGCATCCCCAGGATCTTGAATCAAAATTAGACCTAAATATCCAAAGTTTTTATTTCTATTTCAAGATAGAAACTATTCTTTTAAATCCAAATCTACGGCTGGTAGATCTAGATCTAGATTTAATTAAGTAGATCTACTTGAAAATCCAAAGCAAAATTAGAGAAGATTTACGTTTTGGATACCCCTTCAACAACTGCAGCAAGGCCCTGATTGCCTCGAGATATCTTTTTTTGTGATAGAATCAAGACACTCGTCTCATAAAGTTACAAAATGTCTAACGAAAGAAAGTTTTTCGTCGGTGGCAACTGGAAAATGAATGGAGATAAAAAGGCTATTGATGGCATATGTGATTTTTTGAACAAAGGTTCACTCAACAGCAATACAGGTTTGTGAAAAATTTCGAGAGGATCTTAGATCTTGTTTCTAAATGTAGTCAAGGCTAGATATAGATCTAGACCAATATCTTAAGTGTATTTTCTAAATCTAGGCCTGTCAGATTTAGATTCAACTAGAGGTAATAAGTGTATCAACGTCAATACTTGTTTTAAAGAATAAAGGTTGGCATGACCAAGTGGTTATAGGGATGATGATAAGAAGGAGTGCTTTTTGACCTAGGAAGAGAAGCTAAAAGTGAACTTGTATGAATGTCAACAGAGACCCTAAATCAATTGCCAGTTTATTCTGACTCTGACAATACTGGTTCTACTCATCTCCATTTTAATTAAATTTCAAACTTTTGAGACAATTTAATTACATTGTGAATTTGTAGATCATGACATTTAAAATACTTCCTTTTCAACTGTGTGGATTTTATTCATCAGAGTTGCTTTTATAAACAAACATATATCTGATACTGATAGAGCAGCAGCTTTTGTTTCTGAAGAGAAGTAAATAATTGACTCTTACTAACACGTCAATGTCGCTATTGCCACACTATCCTCTACCGCACCATGCATTGATTAAGCAAAAAAATTTCTTTGAAGCTCTACAACTCCTGTTTCAATGTGTTGTCTGAGCGAATTCAAAATAATGAAAGTATATTGTGTGAACATTCATTTGGATTGATGCATTATAATTTTGTATCATGTATTTTCTTTCCACCATCTTTTTATGAAAAGAACAAGTGTTTGAAAAGCGTGTCAAATGTACTGCCAATAAGTTTTCATAATTTCATAACAATATTGGCTAGATCCAGTATGTGAGAACAAACTGGTCACATGCTTGTTGGACGTGTCCTACATATAACTAAATCTTAGAGTTAAAAAAAAGTTTATAATTTTTTGTCTTTTTTCACAGATGTTGTTGTAGCACCACCTTACTGTTATCTTCAGTACAGCCGAGAGAAGCTTTCTTCAAAAGTACAGGTTGCTGCACAGAACTGCTATACCAAGAAGGAGGGAGCCTTCACAGGTGAAATAAGGTAGTTTTTTTTTTTTTTTTTTTTGGAACAACGTCTTATTAATACCATATATGTGTACTTTGAATTTTATGTTATGTCAAGTAAAACTCCTGATCTACTGAACAGAGTGTCTTCAACTTATGTTTGAAAGATTAGCTGTGGTGGATAGGTGCACTATTTTGGTCTAGAAATCTAAATTCTGCCTCCTTCTAAATTTTGTTTTTATATTGTTTCCTCAAAATATACAGCTAACTCAGAATTTTATGATCAGCCATGTTCCGAACATTTGAAGTGTATAAATTTTTGGTTTATGATTGTTTACATTGAGGCCATAGAAATACACTAATCATTGGCTTTCATTCTGGGTTATGTTGGAAGCGAAGGTCTAGATTCTTGCTTTGATATCTAAATCAAGGTGACATTACATGGAGATCTAGATAAGCAAAGTGGCATGATTCATTATCTTGGTATTCCAATTCTAGATTCAACATTCTGATTCAATATTTAGCTGCATCATCCTTCCAGCCCTGCAATGATCAAAGACATTGGAGGAACCTGGGTCATCACTGGGCACATAGAGAGAAGGCACATCATGGGAGAAACTTTGCATACCTAGAATACAGCCCAGAATAAAAGCAAAGCTATAATCAGGCCTTGAATCTAGATCTTCACGCATATCTCGCATTTTAGCAATTTGAGAATGAAAATATGGCCTCCTGGCACTAAAATAGTACATAATCAACATCCATAACTTTTGGAGGGGAGGGATTGCGGACGAATTTTTGCAAATTTAGAGTGAAAATGTGTCCTCTCTTGGCACTAAAATAATACGTAGTCAACATCCATAAGTACATAACTTTTGAAGGAGAAGGGTTCCGCACAAATTTTTGCAATTTGAGAGTGAAAATGTGGCCTCTGCTGGCATCAAAATAGTACATAATCAACATCCACAGGTACATAACTTTTGGAGGGTAGGGGTTCCAGTCTGGTTTTTTTTTTATCTTTGCTACTATTTTTGTGGCTGTTACTTGTGTGTGACTCATCCTTAGCCTCAAATAAGAGGCTTATTCATAGCATTAGCCCATCTCCTAGCTTTTGTTATTGAAATTCTGTTGTGGGTTAGAGTCCCACCATCGGCACCCTGGCCTGACGGAGGGCCTGAAAGCCTGAGATCACCTTGTTGTGGACTGGCTATATACAGAAACCTTTGCCATTTACATTTAAAAGTTCACACAAAGGAGTATAAGGATATGTAAATAATAGTTTAAGATGTTTAAAATGTGATTTTAATTTCTACATAAATCTCAGTTCTTGATATTGCACACTCAAACTTTCCTCTGACTTGTGTCCATTTGATTATTTACCTTGCAGGGCCTACCAAAGCATTGGCAATATCTCCTCGCTCAGTTTTATAGCAGATTTGTTATATCTATGGCCACACTTGATGTTTATGATGTAATACATGCAGCCTACTTACTGCCTTGGAATAACAGGGTGATAAGTCCACAATCTGCTCATGGGTACACTGTGACATGCTTACTTCCTTTAAAAAAAATATCTAAGGTCACCAAGATCTCCTTAATCATGCCAAAATTACTGATTTTGGATGAAAAGGAAAAACAAAGCTTTAGCAGCTTGAAACTTGGACATCACTTTTCTGGAAATTCTGCAGCCTGGACTTACATGACCCTGTCATTCCCAGGGAGACACCAGACAAACTCTGCTGTTGTCCCGCTAAATTAATGTTAAACATTTCAAAATTTCCTTCTAGCCCTGCAATGATCAAAGACATTGGAGGAACCTGGGTCATCACTGGGCATTCAGAGAGAAGGCACATCATGGGAGAAACAGATGAGGTGAAGGGAACTGTATTGAGGGGAGGTCCATAAAAAAGCAAACCTGTCTGCTATTTAGTGCTATGCTGCCACAATGTTTTGACCTGTTTATCTAGGTGTTATACAATCACAATGTAATGACCCGATCCTAATTTCTTCCGTAAATCGAAAACAAAAATATTGATACTCCTGTTCATGGCCATGTTGGAGAAAATATGCAAAATAATAATTAATATCTCCTCTAGATTTTACTCCCTTGCCATCTACAACTTCACTGTGTCTAGAATCTGTATCCCATTCTGTGTATGAACTATCTGGATTACCTTTATTAAGATTTTTCTAATTTTGCTTTGAGTTAACATGTCATATAACTATTGCTCTGTCCTGGTTCCTCAAATTCATGACTCTGGATCTAAACACCTAAATCTCAACCGCAAATGAACTCAAAATTGCTTGCCATGCTACTGAAAACGAGCAAAAAAAAAAAAAAGAATAGTTCTCCTTTGAAATAATTAGGACCATTTGTGATTTTACATAAGAAGAGCCACTATTGCTAACACGCCTCCTAAATAGTGTTTATGAACTTTACTTATAGTCTAATTAGTGACTTTAATATAAAAGATTTAAAACATACTTTTCTAATTAAAAAAAAAATGATGTGCAACTTCCAACTCATTTAGGGACATGTTTTCTTTAAAAAAAAATTGTTTTTAATCCATGATATCATAATAAGCTTGTCCACATTTGTCTTGGTTCAGTTTGTTGCAGAGAAAACTAGGTTTGCCCAGGATTGCGGCTTAGGTGTGATTCCCTGTGTAGGAGAAAAGTTGGAGGAGCGTGAAGCAAATCAGACTATGGATGTCATTAACAGGCAGATGAAGGCTTTGGCAGGTAATGTATAATGCAAAAGGATAGGCCTACCTCAGGAACAAATGAAAACTTTTAATTAAGCACAGTTTACATTATGAGAAAAAACTATGAGTGATAATGAATATTTCATGTTTGAAACTTTCAAGGAAAAATATATAGTACACAAGTAGATTGGAGCTTCTCTGACTATTGAAAAATGTAAAAATTTTTTTTTTTTTTGAAACACCAGCAAATGATGGGTGCTGATATGCAATTAAGGGTAATCATGGTTAAAGATTAGTTTTATAGACAATATGAACAGAACATAAGGCCAGAAAATGTTATATTGTAGTCAATATTTAAAATTGGATAATACCAACAAGAACTGGGTAATTGATTCTTGGATTTCCTGAACAATTGTAACAGAAGCATGCTCGATCTAATGCACTGATCAGATCTGCGGATAGCACACATAGCAGCATGACATCATCATGATTTGAATGAATATCTTTATGCTAATAAGAAGAATGGTGGTATATTAAGCCTTAAATACTCTAACTGATCAATCAGGTTTTGGACAGGGAAATGGTTGCTAAGAAGGAAAACTGGCAGTTGCTTTGTTTGAGATAGATAAGTGTAGCAACGGCTGATCAATGGGGAGAAGAGAAGAAAGGAATAGGGTTCAGGGACTCACTATAGCCATTATTGTTGATCAAGGTTCACTGGAATTTCTAACTATCAGTTAGAAATTCCAGTGAACCTTGATCAACAATAATGGCTATAGTGATACATGATTGTACTGATCCTTATACAGGCTATAAAAGTGAAATCAGAGAAAAGGAGCTGGTTGTTCTCATTCTTGGTTACCCTAGCTAAGCGGAACAAAGGATTAGCTTTCTCATTTTGGATTAAAATTGGATATGCTAGTCACAGGATTATCATACCAGAATCACCCACAAATTTATAACAAATTTAGACATCTATAAATCTACCCGGGTTATCTGTTTTTAATTTGAAGCTCACTGCATGGATAGAGGGATAGTTAAACTCTTAAAACAGTGTTTAAGCTATAACTTGCCTGAAGGATATTCACTAGGCCAAGAGTAGACTCTACAAGAAAAGCAACGCTCTGCTAACCTATCTTTTTATTTGTGATCAGATAAAATATCAGACTGGAGCACCGTGGTGATTGCGTACGAGCCCGTGTGGGCAATAGGTACAGGAAAAACGGCCACTCCTGAACAGGCCCAAGAGGTTCATGCACAGATCCGAGAGTGGCTGAAAAAGACAGTTAATGCAGATGTGGCTAAAGCAACAAGGATCATTTATGGAGGTATGTATGGTGAAAACTTGATTTATCACTGCAGAGCTTAAAACTACTGAAGGGAAAATATGCATAAATAACATTATGGAGATGTTTAAGCTTTCATTTTTTATTTTTATACATTTGCCACTTCCTAAAAGAATGCGTGATAAAAGGACATTAATTATCCTTAAAAACATATTAAATACCTTGTCATGATACCAAAGTAGGCCTAAATCTTTTCAATCTTTGTGACACCAAAATCTGAAAAAAACTGTTGATCATATTTCCATATAACTGACTAAAGCTTGACTGCACTGGTAGTTTCATAACTAGACCTGTGTTGCACTCTAAAATATATATAAACACATCAGTGTCTCTTTTCTAAGTTATTTGCATTATCCATGGACAATACAAATTACAATGTAATTTTTATACTGTGATATATTAAGGTCGGGCTTTTTTAGTTTATTTCTGCTAGATTTTATGTTTGTCAAGGTGAACAATTCATACAAATATCAGATGCTGTCATGTGTTCAGTGGGAACTGAATCAGGTATATTTAATTCTGATCCAAGAAATGGAATTTTTAGCTTTTCAAAAACAGCTTTAAAGAAAAAAAAATGTAATTTATTTTCATCAGTTATTTCGACTGGTCTCTTTAGACATATCTCTTTATTTTGCTTCCAAATGCTTGTCTTTCATCGGCATTTCTCAGCCGAAATTTTGAGAATCCAATTTTTTCATGCTTTTCAGGATCTGTGAAAGGATCGAATGCTGCAGAACTGGCAAAGAAACCTGACATTGATGGCTTTCTGGTTGGCGGTGCCTCTCTCAAACCAGAATTCATTGAAATAGTTAATGCTCAAGGTTAGATGTCAGGAAGATGTGAGGAAAATGCTATAGGCCTCCATGGCACACTGATATATTTTTTCCACAAGTTTGTGAACTATAGTCTTAATGTTTGACAAGTAGTAGTACACTAAAACTTTTGTTTGTAATAAAAGTAATAATTTCATAGAGTAAAAAATATATCCTGTGCGTGCATACAATGGAAAACATTTTTTTTTTAAAGATAAGTTATTTTTGGTAAATTTCTTCAGATGCCATTTTTGTGAGAGATGCCAAATGCAGCAGGCAGTGGCTGTGCCTGTGTTGAAGTGAGATTTTTATCAAAACATTTTTGTAGAACTTTCTTCTTTGATATTCATATTTATGTTTGGTTAATAGACAAACAAGATTCAGATATTATTTTGTTATTTTCTCTGATTTTTTCATCATACATAGTTTAAAGTACTGTAACTTCATAGCTGTACCTTATCTTTCCTTTTTTGTTTTTTAATGCCTCTGAACAATAAATCTTTCAGCAACTGAAAAAGATTCGTAATTTGCTTTTTTGTTCACTTTTGTGCTGTTTTTTTTGTTGAGTATTACTAAGATTTTTGAATTGCTGTTCAAAATGATTTTTCAAATATTTCTATGTTATCAGTATTTGCACAGTAGAATTTACTTACAACTTAAGTCTTTCCATCCAAATGTGACATAGCCCAGTCCAACTCAATGCAACCTAATACGTCTCTCAATGCTCTATTGCTGGCTATTGCTGTTTGTAACAGTCTTGGGGTCAACATCTCTTGGATATAATTATGCAAATTTTGCAAGATTTCAACACTTTTCAATCTTTTGCACAGAAACAGCACCTTTTCTTACTGAATAAAGAAAAAATAAAAAAGAAACCCTCTCACGTTTGATTCTGGACAGTTTGAAGCTCATTTCCCTGTTGTTTTTTTACACATTTCTAACTTCAGTAGCCTATCCATGCCATGGATTGCTTGATATTGAAGATTTTTTTAATGGAGATGATGAGTCTAATATGAATGAATGAGGATAACCTCTAAAAGTCCAGGGCTGTTCGTCTGTAGCAACGAGGCTTTGATGTAGATCAAATCTAGGTCTTGATCTACAATCTATACCTTTTGAAGACTACTTGTTCAAAAGTGGATTTCTTCGCAAATGTTATCACATGTTCTTTTCTTTCTTTCCTATTTAATTTGTTGGCACTTTGCTCATGTTTTACATTTAAAAAATGAAAGAAAGGAAGATTGCATGTAAGCCATTGCCCGGTATGGTAAGGAAAATCAAGAACATTTTTGTTGATATATTAGTTTTTTATTCCAGTATATTTATTTTTCTGTTACATTTTCTGAAAGTTCATTCATGTCTCTAAACAGATTTTTTTAATCTCATTAAAAAAATTAAGTAAATAGGATTAATTGATAAATATTTTTTTTAAAGATTCTGTTTTTGCTAAATTCGTCCTCTTGGTGAGACACCAGTTGCTCCTTAGCTACCATGCTGCTGCTCATATAGTCATAGCACATTATAGGTTGGAATATAAATATCGAGGGAGGATAGCAATGACAGTGTGCATGTTGGACATAGTGTTGGGATGCATGCCTGCACTGGTTTCGAACATATTTTATAACCGTGGTGGGTAAATTTTTTATAACGAGAGCCACATCATTATGTGAAGAAAATCTAAAGAGCAGTACCATTAAAAGTAGTATGCTGTAAGTTAAATGCACAGTACTCATTCGCAGGCTTTTCTTTTTCCATATGGAATTGGAAATGAATCGCCACTCATTTCTTTATCAGTACAGAGTATTGAATTTTCATGCTTAATGCTTTTTTTTTTTTTAAACAGTTCATTCAGTGAGAGCTAGTCCATTGCTGCTGTTACTTAGTCCAGATCCTGCGTTGTTTACCCTCTTAAAACTTTTTAAAAGAAATGAAACTTGAAATATAGACTGATACTTGATAGGCATTTACATGTATTGTTTTTCTTCGTAATACATGTTTGTTTGTACTACCTTAGTATTATTTGTTGTAGGATAAGTTTTATTTTCGTGTTTAAGAATTACATGTAGTACACAAAATTAAACTTACATCAAAATTAGTTCTTGCGTATTTATTTTGGTTATAGCTTGAAAAGTTCACAAAAAATCACATTAGAATGTCATAATTTTCAAAAATATAGTAATAGAGACTAGACATTTACATGGCACATGATAGTTGCCCACATTTTCACAGTATTGCATTCAGCAAAATTGAACTTGCATTATGTATTGTTATCATACATCTGCAACATTTTGAGCTGTTGATGCTTTACTGTCAAAAACAATGCAATGGATACACTGACGTATGAATAATGTTTTAGATCAGCTTGGGAAATCAACTTATCAGAAGTCCACTGTATTGATGTAAAAGAGTAATGTAAGTACAACCTCCAAGTTGGGACTCGCACAAAATTTTGATGGAGATAAGGTTTTTCTTCTATGCAAATATAAATTATAAGCTTTTCAATAGGTCCAAAAAGTGACTTGTGCATGATTTTTTTCCCAGGTTACCTCACAAAATGAGGTATATCATTGTGAAATAGGAAAGCATTGAGTATTTCCATTTTCAAAAATCAGAAGTAGGCCTATTTGCTTAGATTTGGGGGAATTGTTATGCTTAGATTAGAACCATAACTGAAAATGGCTTTTGAGCTAGAATTAACGATGTAAAAAACAGGTTTTGCAAGTTATTTATAATATATTCCACAAATGCTTTAAAAAAGTGAAAAAACAGATCATTTAAGTTTACGCAGAAAAATTTCAGTGGCAAAAATTAGAAATAAAGACATTAGTATGATTTTCATTAGAAAAGTAAAGCAAATATATTTTTTAAACTTATCTGCACCAGAATAAAATGATAAATATTTGGGGAAAAAAAATGACCATATTTATTTCTCATTTATGGCTTCCCCAGACAAAATGCAATCAATTCAAATGCAAATGAATCTGTTTCATCAAAGCAACTTGGAATTCACAAGAGAAAGGTGCATGTTTTTCAAGTTGTAATATTTACATTCAGGAATTAAAATTTGCTTATTTTCAAATTAAAATGTATGCCAAAGGTAAGTACAAAGGAACGAATTAATTTTCTGTTTTTATCTGGCATCTGGCCCACCTTTTGTAATTCAAGCACTTGTTTTTTATAACAAACTTCATTGCTGCTCCTTTGATTTTGCANTATTTGGAGGATTTGCCAAAACATGGGTTGTTATTTTTATGTACCAAATGTTTTCCACTAGCCTTATTTTAAAAAAAAAACAACAAAATTAATCTCATCAGTGCATAAATCTTTGAATTTCTGAGTAAAACTGCTTAAAACGTATTTCTTCAAAATAAGTTTCGATGTTACAGGGCCGAAACACTTGCTATGAGGGGAGTTTCTTCTCTGAAGACTCCCTGCTACCTCGCTCCCCAAGAGTTTCTTACTACTAAAAAAAAAACAACAAAATTAATCTCATCAGTGCATAAATCTTTGAATTTCTGAGTAAAACTGCTTAAAACGTATTTCTTCAAAATAAGTTTCGATGCATTGCAACTGTGTACATTAATTTAAAAATTTAAAATATAACTATGATGAAAAAATAACCGAAAAAGTGCCACTTTTCTTTTACTACAAAGAAAAGAGATATAGACCTACTTTTTTCATCCCATTTATCTAATAATGTAATATCTAAGTTTACATAAATTACACCTCGCTAGTAGCCATCTGCCTTTCTCCAATTTGTAATTGATGGTCCTTTTAATATTTATTCCAAAGTAGTGAAGTAAGTTAGGGATCAACCGTTTAGCTATTTCAAACTTTGTTCATTGATTCTATTATGGTTTTCTCTATTAAATGGTAATGAACATGTTCCACTATCTTTTTAAGTTTTCTATTTGGTAAAAAAAATGACGCTTTTTCTGATGCCATTTTTTCGGAATATAACAAGTCTGATTTAAATACTAATTAATATGTTCAATATTCCTTTCTAAATATTCTAAATGTAGAACAGAACAAGCAGCTTAATACAGTGCACATCTGATAATTCGACATCAAAGGGGCCGGGCCTCACATGTCGAATTGTGAGAAAAACAAGCTATAAAGCCCTCAAAAAAGGGGTGTGTGTGAGGGGGGAGAGAGAGTTAATTAACATTGCAGTGTTAAATTTAGGCCAGTGAGCGCAGGTCTCGGCCCAGCCTGGTGACACAACTTTCCTCCTCTCCTGCGCCTCCCTTACCCTCCATACCATATCTCATACCCCTGCAGTGACTCAATCACAAAGAAAAGTCTGTGTTATCGGGCACATTAATTTTGCTGTGAGAGGAGGCTATGCAAAAGTGTTTTTGGTTTTGTTTGATTTGACAAGCGGATGGGATCTGTCAAATTAAGAGAAATGAGTCAAGCAGCATGTCAATTTGGATGGAATTTTGTTAGTAAAGACTTCTTATAAGGAATTATTTGGGACTTGCTTCAAATGAGATGATGAATTAAGTGGAGTGGATTGTACAAAGTTACAGCAGAATAAAAGGAGGCACTAAAAAACAAACAAAACAAACCAAAAGCCACCAAAAATGAATGTTTAGGCAAACTGTTTTATTAACACATTGTAAAAAAAAATCTTCATTTTGCAAAGAGCTGCAAGCTATAAGAAATATTTTACATTCCCCCCCCCCAAAAAAAATGCATTCTTTGGGTTGCTATTGCTATGCAACAAGAAAACCTTGGTTCAGACAGCCAAGTCAAAGCTGCACACAAAAAAACCTCATGCTTTGAAAGATGAGTTCCCAACTATTGAAATATGTCTCCATTACAATATTAAATGATAAGTATCCTTGCAATTCTTTTACACACGCACTCACACAGAACACACCATAGGACATCACACAAAGCTAACAAACAAAAATTGAATTTATTATGGAAAAAATAACATTATTTCTTTCAAAGACTTGAGATTAACTGTCTTCATAGAACTTTGGCAGCTGGTCCCCTGTGAGAGTGAAACGTTCCACACCATCTTTGCTGATGGCTGCCAACCGAATTATACCTCCGCTGGAGCCATCACGATTAATGGCCAGAGATACCGCTGTGGTGGAAAAAAAAAAGCGCATAAGTTTTTCAAAATTTATGATGGAAATATCAATGCATGAGTTTGGACACTAATGGCATAAAGATTTTGAATAGGGATTGGAGGGGGGGGGGGGAAACACCTCGGACCCAAATTCTTAAGTACTAATACTAATGGAGGAATGAAACTTTATTCAAACGATCCTCATGTGATGAATATGTAAAATTTACTGTCCAAAAAAACAATTTTTAATCATGTGGTTTGATTATGAAAAGTATAAATTTCTTTTTTGAAAATTTTAGGCAGTTTGTATAGATTCAACTGTTAATCCTACTTCTAGTATGAAAAGCACACATAGATGGCACCTAAAGCTTCTTTGATAATAGATCTAAAGTGAGCTTGAGAGTTGATATCTTTGATCTCTTGCTGATATAGTGGGCTTACAACACTAGGCATAGTACTGTATCATGCAAAAATATTAACATAGCTTTGTTGCTTGCCAATCAGTGCAAGATGCAAGTTATTTTGTACAGGTATTTTTTTTAACACTGCATTTGGATGAGGAATAAAGGTTGTTTTTGCTTTTTGAACATTGGGTTAGGATCGGGCCTTAGAGTTACAAGCCACGGGGACAATGAATAAGTATGGCAAAAGACTTAGAGATTTGAATAAAAATTGTCCCAATATTGGATTACTGGTACAACATCAATCACTAGTTTCACGGGTAACAAAGATCCATTGAGGTGCACAAATAAAAAAAAAATACCAGAAGTCACACCGCGTTTTTCATCGATATTTTGGGACTGATGCTTTATTTAATTGTGGGACATTTGTCAGACCTCTGATTCAAGGCTCTCAAACTAAGCAGCCTACTTGGCCGACACAAGGATACAATAAAATCTAAGGTGATGAGCTTTTGATTGATACCAGTACCACATTTTTTTGTATATATTTCAAAGAGAAGGAGATCACAGGAAATGAAATATGGATACATATTTGTCAGGTCTGATCCACTCAGTTTGATTTTCTTGGTGCTAAAGTGTAATTTTTTTCTGCGATGGCATAATAAATTACACCTAAAGCTTAATGGAGGCATGTCTGGTTTATTTTGTAAAAATAAACAGCGATGTAACAGAGAAAATTAAAGAAAAAATTTGTCTGACAGGGTGCCCCTCCCCTCCATAATTTTGAAAACACCACGGATTCTCAGACTTGCCAGGCAAAAATATTAGAAAACAGGAGTGAACCCACCCAAAAAACAGGATTTTGAAGCAAAAAACAGGAGCAT
>BLXT01005315.1:710101-720422 GCA_019648995.1 Plakobranchus ocellatus
AAAGAAAACAAAACAAAACAAAATAAAAAACAAAAAAAAACTCTCTTATCGTTAACCTCTTTTAAAAACCTTTAAAAAAGTTTTTATTCATGAAATCGAATACTGTAACTAAGAGTAACGATCATCGAAATAACACAACATCAACACAAACACACACACAAAACAGTCAATGTTATTAACAACCCACTTAAATAAAAAAATGCTGATAAATATTATTGCTCCACAATAACAATAATTTACACAAGACTAGACCACATCAGGCCAGCTCCACTCAGAGTAAACTATTGGTTGTGTCTCTTTTGCGAGTGATGAAGTTAATGTTTAAAATACAAATTTTGAAGAGAGTTAATGGCTCGATATTTGTATTATTTATCAAGTTATCATGTTTGCCACATTAGTAGATAGAGCGGTTTGCATTCGAAAAAGCATGGTAAACAGTGTTAAAAGTTTAAGAGCATTTCTAACACAGTCTACTCCATCTCCTCCCCTTCTTTTCACCCCTCGCAAAAAACGATAGTTCTATCATTAATCTCTCTCTCTCTCTCTCGTTATCTTTCTCTCTCTCTCCTCTCTAACACCCACACACGTACACCTTTCTCATAAAACGTTGCATATTGCGGTAAAATCGCAAACATATTTTACTTCATTTCTAGAAATCCTTACCGCTGATATTCTAAAAATCGATCTTTTGATACACAGGCCCGACTATACAAGATAGGCCGTTTGTCGGTGAATCCCGAACATGATAGCAGACAATAGTTGATAACCAATTAAAATTTCGGACGAAAATGGGCACATCAACACGTTTTCTCTTAGAGATGTAGAAAAAATATTCTGTTTTCTTTTCAACATTTTAAATCGATTTTTATTTGTTTTGTCTTCTACTCTGTTGGACAATTATTAGGGACAAACAATACATTTCATATTGTCAGTTGACAGTATTCTTTCACTTCTTTTTCATATCTAAAATGCCTGGCAGACAAGATATCCAGGGGAGTTTTAACGCGTACATACAACTTAACAAAACCAACTAAATTCGATTTTGACAGGTATGACCTTTGCGCATGTCTGCCGGAGAATCAAGTGTCGAGAACAAACATTAAGTTGATGTTTCAATTGGTGCAGGGCTACAAAAAAAGAGGCTTAAAAGCTAAAGATTACGACAAATATCGTAAGTTACGCCTGACTCAAGGTCAAATACTTCATGATGAAAATCACCATTAAAGCATATCGCCTTATTTCATGATGGAGCGGCATCAACGCAACAAGAGCACAGAGAAATTAAACAAAGACACACATATACACACACACACACTCTCACATACTGATGCTCACACGTTCCGAGCATCGTGGTGGCCATTGTTTGATAAACAATTATTTTCAAAGTGGTTTTCCGTTTAGTTTTATCATACTGCTGATATAAAGGATTTAAAACTTTACGCTGGAACTTTTTTGGTCGAGATTGCGAAGCGTATTGCTAACGGAGTTTGAAAGTTTTAACTCTAATAATGGCTTTGTTCATAGAGCTCTTGGCTTATTTTGCAGGCCGTGATCTGAACAACTCTCAGAGGCCTAGCCACGATAACTAACAAAAGACGTGTGGAATTGTTAGCACCAATAGCAGCAACGACAGCCATAACAACATTAATAAGAGCGGTATCACTAGTGTGATAGGCAGAAAAGACAAAATCGCAGGAATACTAGTATAAAAACCAAAGGAAATTTTAAATTTGATTACAGCATCAGGTGGCCTTCCATGACTGAAATTCACGGCAACAACTCCTCGCCCACTACAGCCGGTGCCAGTGATGTAGATAGTAATTGCACAACAATTACAGCAACAACAGCAACAACTTCAACAAGGAGAAAAGTCAGAACAGCCAAAGAACTCATCCATGAGTTTACCCATTCTACAAGCATGCACGGCGTACAGTACGTCATGGGTCGCAGGCCAGTATGGCGACGGATGGTTTGGTCAGTTCTGGTCGCCAGCTCTGTGGCCTGGGCGGCCCACAACGTTTACCACATTGTCTCTGACTACAATAGCCACTCCTTTCAGACAAGCGTGTCCAGTGAGTATCAAAGCAAAATGAACTTCCCAGCAGTGACGGTCTGTAACCTGAACAGAATCAGGCTGTCTAAAACAACACAGTTTCTGCTCGAACTTCTTCAAAGAGCAGTCATGGTAGGTAAAGTTGATTTTATTCATGGGCTTGTGCGCTGAATAAGTTCTCTCTATCTTTCTCTCTATCTATCTAACCCTCACCTCTTTCTCTCTCTCTTTCTCACTCTCTCTCTCCCGCTTTCTCCTCTTATCAATAATTCGTATGCGTTCTTCTTGTTTCGCTTTGTGCAAGTGTCTTTCTTTTTTCCTGCCTTGTTCTTCTTGACGACACAATTGAATTAATCATTAGTACATAAGACGTTGATGGCAGACTCGTAATAAAATCTTAAGGGACTTTTATTTCGCGAGTTTGCTCCCACTGACACACCTTGCCGTAACGTACGCCTCTCAAAGCATTAGATCATCTTTAGAATTATCTGGTGAACGGGTAATATACACAAAACAAAATCGAAACCAGACAATTTTCATTGGGAGGCAAAGATCGTAGTTCAATGGGCAGAGCAAGTTGCTACCAGAAATGAGAGATTGTGCTTTCGATCCAAAACTCGACAGAACATTTTTATCTACTTCCCTGTGTCCAATAACTGTAACTATGTAAAACCTGCGAGATAAAAGATTGCGAGGTAAGTGAAAGCAAAGGTCATCCTCTGGAAGAAAAATCTTCAGGAAAATTATTCTTTCGGTGCCCTGTCTGGCACAGATATTGACAACCATAGTCCTTCTTTCAAACCCATTCCCAGTTAATCTTAAAAGGCTGTTATTGCTACCATTCTCCCAATGCTCATAAACTGTCGCAGAAAAATTATTATCTATGAAGACATTGCCCGATTACCCCACGCTTATGATTCGCTCACTTTAAGCCAAACCACCCTGAATCCTACAGGTCCTTTCTGTTCAGTCTTCACTATCTTTGCATTGATCTGACGAGAGCCTGAAAGCTTGAGATCACCTTGTATTTGACGGTTGATATAAACACAAGCAAATTATGGATCTAAGAATGAACGTAGGCCGCAATACTTCAATTTTATACATGTGTTGAACTCCAAATATTTTCTTCCAGGTTGAAAAAAAAGAACATAAAACACCATGGATTATACAATCTCCTAAGTTCTCATCTACACTATATATATTTGTGTACTTCGAATCTTATGTCGGGTAAAACTCTTGAACCACATAACAGAATGACTTCAAATTTTGTATGAAAGATAAGCTGTGGCGGCAGGATACACTCTTTATGTCTGGAAGTCCAAATTATACTTCCTTCAAATTTTTTGTTTTTATATTGTTTCCTCAAAATATAACTCAAAATTTTACGACCAGCCATGTTTCTAATGTATAAAATGTATAAATTTCCGGTGTAAACTGTTTACATTAAGGCCATAGAGATACATTAAAACAATGGCGTTCATCCGGGGCTGCATTGGAAGTGAAAGTCTAGATTCTTGTTTAGATATCTAAACAAAGATGTCATTGTTAAGATCTAGATAGGCCTGATTGGGCTTGCAGATATAGAGTCAAGGCCTTATTAGAGCTTTATATCCACCGAAATCTAGATCTAAACTAGCAGGAATTCATTACTTAAATCGTTCAGGACTTTCAATTTCATGCTGCACGCATGTTATTTAGATCTATATTCTAGGGTTCCCTTAGATTTAAATGTTTAAAGTGGCATCTCATGTCGACAATTGTATTTTTGTACTAAATCTACTCTCTATCTCTCTCTTACACTCCCTCCTTCTCTCCTTCTTCCCTTTGAACAACAGGGTGACGGCTCCACTCAACCGTTTGTTGAACGGGTTTATACAGCAGCTAGTAAATAATTAATCGACGAGCCCTTAATTTACCACTATCTTAATGCTAAAAAAAATGTTATGAAAGCGCATGTTCGCAATATCATTTTATTAATAGCGCCATTCTTTAAGCAAATATTTTTTTTTCCATTGCCATTTCCATCTTCTCATTCATTTGCTACTGCGGCGTTGGTGGTGCAAGGAACAGCAAAGCTGCCCTTATATCTTCTTAGGAATTTCTATCACTTATCTCAGTCTGAGTTCACCATCTTCGTCCTTAGAGGTCCTGAAATAATCTAGTTATGGATTATCTACATGCCTTACAAATAATAACAAAGAACAAAAGAAATGACATATAACTATACCCCTTCACCGTTGCTTTTTTGTTCTTTAGCGGGGTATAGACGGAGCGGTAATAAACTACTACTTCATCGATCACTTTCTGAAGCAATCCAGCAGACAGCAACAACGAGAGATGGGACACCAAATGCAGGACATGCTCGTTAAATGCAATTTCGGAAACGTAAGTTCATTCACTTAAGATAGCACAAAATAAACCCTATCATGGCGCAAAACTAGAAACCTGATCCCTGATTACAGCTTTTTGAGTAAAGGGTTTAAAGCTTTTGTTCACAATTTTTTTTATTATTTTTAAAACATTTGCTACGTGCAATCAAAAGAGAAAAAAAAATTCTAAAGCTATAGATGTTTAACAGTAATAAGAGTTTCACAATGATATGGCATATGCATTTGTGAATTCATTTATGTTTAATCTTTAGTCCATTCTATAGACACACAGTAAAAAGGGGCGAGTCAGACCAGTGGAGTCTTTTTTTTTTTTCTTCTTTTTTGTTTTTATAGGAAGTCTGTACAAGCGAAAATTTCACATATTCTTACAATTTGCAACACGGCAATTGTTACACCTTCGCAGGCAGTCAAGACTCGAAAAGATCGGAATGGTGAGTTTGTCCATTAAGACTAGGGGTTTTTTTTTTAACGGCCTTCGTGGCAAAAACATTCCACTGAATATAAACCTCTTCACTTTGAGTTGGTCAGTTTATCTAAATATTCGTCTTCACTATCTATTATATTTTTTAAAAGTTGTGGGAGGCAGATTGTGCGATTAGCACTGCTTAGATTTCAGTAAACTACCTACTTGTGACAACGAGAACTGAAAATTGTGTAGAGTTGATTTAAAACATGTGTCTAAATCTGTAAATCAGCGCACTCAGCCAATATTATTATGAAAAACTCAATATTTGCAGAAATACATGATTGAAATATGTGGACAAAAATCTACAATTTCGTACAGTGGGGGAAAATGGTGAAGCACGGCTGCTAAAACCAGTCACAATCGGAGGCTGCGTAACAAATAACAAATCATATAGTAAACAAAAAATGTATAGAGACAAAAAGAGGGCAAAATATCTAGAGTGACAGCATTTAGATCTAGATTTCTCGACGATTTTGGCTCTGTGAGATAGTATATCTAACCTGGATTCAAAATCTAATCTAGATATCGTATGAGTATTTTTTACTATTTTAGCTCCTTGGGGGCAGTATTAGTACCGAAACAAACTCCACTAAGTCAGAAAAAAAATGCGACAGGCAAAGATATCTAAAGGTTAACCTTCCCTCTCTCCAACTCTTCCTTATGCCTTTAAGTCAAATTCTTTACTAAGAACATTACAGAATCAAGGAATTCCTGACAAAATACTCGTTCATACATTTCGATATTCGCATTCTCAACCATGGCTGTCACTGAGCTACACACACACAAACATGCTTATCACCGCGAAAACGCGTCCTCTCTTCTATTTTTCCTATGAAAAATTGAGAAGTAAAGGGACATGCCAAAACGCATCATAAACTTTTTTCTTTTTTTGATAAATGAAAAAAACGCGCACGAATCAATCTTCTAGCATTTCATTCTTTGCATTTGGGAGTTTCCATTCTACATATTGATAAATCACAAAAGCTGATATAATACTTTCTCCTCGTGAAAGATAATCATAAAACCTATTTAACACAAACTGTGAAAATACGAAGCAACCGGTCAAACTTATTTGTTATAGAATCCTTGATTCAGAAAATTTCATTCAAGCATTGTGGTCCTCACTTTTAATGCTGAAAATCTCTGTCCTACTAGCCAGTACTGTCCTCTTTACACTTGGCTCTGTGATTTAGTTTGGCTGATGCGTGTAAACAGTCAACAAGAATGTGATTTCAGGCTTTCAGTTCCGACAGAACATGAAGCTCTATGAGGCCATTACAAGTATTAATGCACTAACGTATTTTAGGTGATACGTTATATCAGACAAAAATTACTGTGATTTAAGCGACTACAAAGCATAATTTAAGTATATTTTTTAACTCGCACATTATTTGACATAATTTTGTTAAGACAAAATTTTGTTTCTTTTTGTTATGTTTTGTATTTCCCCCTGGATTTCATTATAAATTGTACGCATCGTGCTCATATGCCCATGCTGACCAATTTACACAGGTTATTTTTTATTCTTGAAGGTGAATAATGTAGTTCTCGTCACGAATTTAATGCAAGACTCCGGATTGCTGTTATTCATCTTCTGAGATATTCAATGTCTTTTAAACAGAGATCATCTAGGGCCCATCACCTTCGAGATTAGCGACCTGACAGGGGTTAAAATTCTGATTTCATGGATCAAAGCTGAAAAGCATCTCGCACATAAAACAGGTGCTAAATGTGTGCAGAAATGAGTCTTCAAAAGTATTTAGTTTGCTTCCAATGGACGAGGACTCCAAGAAAATTGGACACAATAATTGAATGCCTATTGAGTTTCAGTACAATGATAAATAATATGTAAAGTGAAAAAAAACCAGATTAAGACAATATTGTTTTATTTTTATGTTATTATTATTTTTTTTGTTAATTTCTAGCAATCGTAATAACAAATTTATGGCTGATGATTTTACATAGGGTAATAGCCTCCTTACCGATATACCTAGCATAGAGTAGGACTCTCTCTACCCCCTATCTCTCTTTAAGTTCCCCCCCCCCCCCCACACACACATACACCCACCCCAATTCTCCTACACAGTATCAAGTATCACGAGAAAGTGATTCTACTTAAAAAATATTACAACGCTTTGTTTTCCAAATGACAGGTTTTGCTATAATTCAGGATTGCGTCATGATGTATAATGAACATCTTTACCCGGGTTTTTTCCTTGTGTTTTTCATATTTGATAGGCTGACAATGCGGGCCGGGCCTGGCAATGGCCTGTCCATGGAGTTTAATGTCCAGTTCGATGAGTATTTACCCTCCACAACTGCCAGTGGCCTCAAAGTTCTCATCCACGATAACGGAGAAGTACCCTTTCCCGAGGATGGTGGGATCATGGCAGGGACGGGGGCTGCCACTAGTATTGCCATTAGAAAGGTAGGTAGGTTTTGGCATAGAGGAGAAGAAGATAGCGTGAGTCGTTGAAAGAGAGAAAGAGAAAAGTATTTGGATTTTTAATATATGGTAGTCAATCCACAACAAGGTGATATCAGGCTTTCAGGCCTTCGTCCGGCACACGTCATTTACGTACTATTTTCTAGCGCTTGTCTGGCTCATTAGCATAGTTCTGATGCATGGCCTGAAGAAGACTGAAAACCTGAGATCACCACATTGTGGTAAGACCACATACACAAACCAAATCATCATTTCCTTTTCCCACACTTACCTTGCTTTTCTACGTTACATATACAACAACAAAGTAATTTCAGGCTTTCATTTCTCATGAAATCCGTAAGCTGCTAGCGTGGCTCAAGAGAAGACCGTTTGCTGTCCATTGTTTCAGCAGCGCCCAGTTTTCGAGACATAATGGATGCGTTGCGTTACAAAAGTTAGGGCTTTCCTTTGAATCCAGGCCCATCACCTTCGTTCATCTTTCAGGCCCATTTTGTGCCGTGGATTCGAGCCGTACGACCAGAGCTTCAGCCTGATTGAGGGCCGAAAAGCTTGCGATCACATTTTTGAAGACTGGCTTCAATAAAAAAAAAACTAACTAACCAACCTTTGGATCCACATGCATTTGAGATTGATACCTTTGTCGTGATGATGAAAATGACATTTTAAGGTTTGCACCAGACTATGATTGGATGAAGACTAAACAATAGACTGGCAAGTGTGAAGACTAAACAAGCAGAAATTACTCATTGATACAGGGCTCACATGCTGCAGAGTTAGAAACAAAATCTTGACTTTCAAAGCAGTACCACACGATTTCCGCTAAAACTTGATGATTACTTGGTTTTGTGTATAGCCAGTCCACAACAAGGTGATCTCAGGCTTTCAGGCCCTCCGTCAGGCCAGGGCGTTGGTGGCGGGGCTCGAACCCGCGACATAAGGGTCCCTGCAGATCTCAGGGCGGACTCGCTAGCCAATGTGCCACCGACGCTCCTGATGATTACTTGAGACTTAAAACACAAAACCTTAACTTTCAAAGCAGTACCACACGATATCCACTAAAACTTGATGATTACTCTTCGTTTTTTTACTTCTCTCTCACCCCCTCCATCTCTTTCCCTCTCCGTCTTACTCTCGCACACGCTCTTTCCTCTGTCTCTCCTTCTGAATCTTGCCTCTCTCTCTCTCTCTGTTACTCTCTCTCCTTCTCAGTCTTGCCTCTCTATCCCTTCCGCTTTCACTCTCTTTATTCTACCTTACATATTCCCCCTCTCTGTTGCCTCTTATAATCTCTCCCGTCTCTGTGGGGGCGCAGGTGGCACAGTGAACAACAAAGCCGCCCTGAGGTCTGTTGGGACTTTCTGTAGCTGGCTCGAGCCTCGCTACCAGAGTTCTGACCTGATAGAAGGCCTGAAAACCTGATATCACATTGTTGCAGAATGGTAAACGTAAAAACCAAAAGTGACCTTTTCCCAACACATTAGAATCACACTTCAAGCTTCTCATTTTTCATTTTTTTTTCAGACCCGAATTAAGCGACTCGCTTCACCTTATGCTGACTGTATAGCGAAAGTGGATGTCAACAACAAAGAGGAAAATCTTTTTGCAGATACTGCAGCACTCTTGACCGCCTTAAAGAAGCAATTCGTCGCAAAAGACCTGGGCTCTTGAGAAGGGGTGTTGTGCTTCAGCACGATAATGCGACCCCTCATTCAGCAAACCTTACACAGCAATGGCTGCAGCGCTACGGTTGGGAAATTCTTCCTCATCCTGCCCACAGTCCGGACCTGGCACCCTCCGACTTTCATTTGTTTGGACCCTTGAAGCGCCATTTAGGAGGCATGGCTTTCGAGACAGAAGATGACCTCATCAGTGAACTGAGGAATTGGTTTGATAATCTTTACGTTGATTTCTTTCCAGTGGGTATCAATTCGCTGCTGTCGCGCTGGCAAAAATGCATCCATCTCCACGGGGATTACGTTGAGAAGTAGTAAAAGAGTGAACTTCAATCTGTGTGAGTTTCAAATTTATTTGATCAAAACTCTTTGAGTTATGCCCCTTTTCCTGTTTCTTTTCGGACATCCCTCGTATTTGAACTCAATCAAGTTACAGCGTTTTTGCACATATAAATAAATTGAATGACGAAGTTTCTGTGATGTTTTATGTACAATGTAATACAAACTATGCTATCCTTCGAACAGCTGAAAGGATTGCTAACTCATAAAATCCTAGTGAGATAACAATAGATCAACATCTGTTGATAGGTTTCCTCTCACAGGGAGAATGACAATTAGAAATTTTGGTCAAATGTTCAAGATGGAATAAGCTTTGGTCTAGACTGGTTTGTTCAGTAGATAACTTCAGTTTGCATCTAACACAAGGTCTAAGGCTGATTCCAATAATACCCTATTACCTCTTAAAATCAACGCAGCCAGAAGATGACAAAGCCACAGTTAAATAATCTACTTTCCTGAAGTAAAAAAAAAAAGCAAGTACTTCAGTCACACAATATTCAAATTACACGACAATCAATCAGTTTGATTTGTGTTTTAAAACTTAACACATACTTTTGTGTATAATAGGTGAAAGATTTGATGTCCGACAAAATAAATTTATTAAAGGTATTCATGACAGAATATTGCTCCAAATGCGCACGCAAGTCTATTTACACCAGTTTCATATACTTAGATGATGAGATTTAAAGCCAAAACCACTGAAAAAGGAAATATATTCTACTCAATAACTACAACAGTCAAAAGATATGCCTATTGAGACTGATTATATGAAAATAAAACTAATGTGCATATGGAAAAAAGGCTACTGACATTACTACTACAGTATAAACGGTTTATGAAACTATAATTTAAACACTGTTTAAGAAGTAAAGAAAGCAGTTCCAGTTATAATATTTGATGGTCAAACTCGGATAAAAAATGGAGTACACCTTAAGTTTTGTAAAAAAAAAAAAA
>BLXT01005315.1:727981-746229 GCA_019648995.1 Plakobranchus ocellatus
GGCGCAATCGGTAGAGAGGTGTTAGCGGTGAAGGGTTCGATTACCAATTTGGATCAACATATCTGCTCCCTGAGATAAATCTCTCAGGTCTCGGCTAAAGTAAAGGCGGCGAGGAAATTGATGGCAAACCACCCCATAATGCTGGATGGCAAGAGAAAGTCAAGACACTACGGTCCTTCTAGATTACGATAGGTGCCGGTCTTAGTGTAATATTGGGCCTGTTGACATGGGAGAGATAAAAATTCCCACTGGTCACAGTTTAACGTCCCCTAAGTTCTAGTTAGGTGTTATACGAGAAATAACCGTTCTAGTCATTGTGTATGAGGGGAGATGTATGGGAGGAGGGGGTAGCTAATTCCAATTTCTCATTATACCAGGCTGACAAGGCATATAATAGGATTATTCCGCGCTCTAAATGGAAGAAAACAGATTAAGATAATTGACTTCATAGCGGTATGTTTGTTTATTCTATGTCCCGCGCCCTTAGAGAGCTATCTATGTCATATGTTTGATTTAACAATCACTGACAGTTTGCAGTTATAGTACAGGATCAACCGGGTGCTATGTATGTATGTATGTATGTATGTATGTATGTATGTATGTATGTATGTATGTATGTATGTATGTATGTATGTATGTATGTATCTATGTATGTGTGTATACGTGTATGCGTGTATGTATGAATGTATGTATGTATGTATGTATGTATGTATGTATGTATGTATGTATGTATGTATGTATCGTCTTCGCTTTATTAAAATTATCATCTATGACATGTAAAGCTTTGTGTACGATAGCTATAATAATAAAATAACAAAAGCTATGATGATGATAATGATAATAATAATAATTATAATAATAATAATAATAATAATAATAATAATAATAATAATAATAATAATAATAACAACAATAATAATAAATAATAATAATAATAATGAATAATAATACACTTTATTATTATTATTATTATTATTATTATTATTATTAGAATAATGATTATGATACAAGAAATATTAATAACAATGATAAAATGATGATACTACTATACTACTACTACTACTATTGCTGCTGCTGCTGCTGCTGCTGCTGCTACTACTACTACTTCTACTAATGATAATCAGTATATCCCATCCTTTCCGTCATAATGTATGTTTGTGAGTAGCTTTATTGATCTTTAGACTAGCGTCATGTGATTTCTCGCAAGCTTTTGCCTGTCAATACCGGTACTGCAGTGTGATTGAGTTTCTTATCGGACAGTTTGACATGTCCCAAGTATAATGAAAGAGCGAGAAATCCTAGTTGACAGAGCGTCAATTATTTGGTGAAAGACTAGATGTATTGTTTACCATAGTAAACTCGTTTGCTTAGAAGCTAACGGTCAGATTTGCACTTTAAGAACAAGAAAACCAATCAGAAACCTAAAGTCTACCTGGACGTCATTGCTATGTTTAAAAGAGACTCTCTTTCCCCCTCTTCCTTTTTATTACTGCCATTTTCAACTATATTTCTATATGTTCCGTCTTTTCTTTTTTTTTTTCTTTTTTTTTTTAAACTTATTTATGCCTCTCTGTCTTGCTCCTTTTCTTTATTTTTCTCTTTTTCAAAGTTTCTTCTATTTTCTGGAGCGTTGGTGGCACGGCAAATAACGAATCTGCCTTCAAATCTGCACGAACCTTTCTGTAGCGGGTTCGAGCCTTGCCATCGGCGCCCTGAAATGACGGGGTGCCTGAAAGCCTAAGATCACCTGTTTGTGGACTGGCTGTCTAAAAAACCAAACCAATCTTCTAATTTCTTTTTTTCTCAGTTTTTTTCTCCCCTGCCCCCTTCCCCCTATTTCTCTCTTCCTCTCTCTATCATCTCTTCCTAACTCTCTCTAATTTGAGCATTCAGAAAGATATAATATGTTAGAGACGAAAATCCTAGCAAACTTTCAGAGTTGGTGGACAAAACTCAAGTCTGAAACAAGGTTTGAATAAGAAATCAAGGAGCGTCGGTCTTCTAAAGTGGTCGTCTGATATTCTATTACTCATAAGAATATAGTTCGAGCGCGCATTAGAAAAATCGATTATAGTAGCTCAATGGATAGCGAACCCGCCCTGGAGCCTGCGGCGACTACTCTTTCGCGAGTTTGAGCCCACCACCGACTCCCTGGCCAGACGAGGGCTTGAAAGCCTGAGATCAGATGTGGATGGGCAATATGCACAACAAAAATATCATAAACCGGTAATCTCTCTCTTTCCCTCATACTCTCTTGCTCTCTTTATCTATCTATCTTTTTATCTATCTAGGTTTTAACCTGTATACCTATCTGCCTACCTACCTGTAAATTTGTACTGGTTGGCTATGTTATGTATATACATAGTAGTTAGATTGGGAGATACATACTTGCATATTATATATGTTGAGAGAAAGAGAGAGATAGAGATAGATAGATAGAGAGAGATGGAGAGAGAGAGAGAGAGAGAGAGAGAGAGAGAGAGAGAGAGAGAGAGAGAGAGAGAGAGAGAGCGTGCTGTAGTGCGTCCTGATATCAAGCATTTTACCATACTCTGATAAACCTCATCATATTATCACAACAATCATCATTATCCTCATTACCTTTGATTTTCATCATTACTATCTTCTTTTTTCTCCTCTCTCATCACTCTCATCATCATGATTATCACAGTGCGTCGATGGCACAGTGTATAGCGAATCCGCCCTGAGATCTGTAGGAGGGCCAGAAAGCCTGAGCTCACCTTGTTTTGGGCTGACTATATACAAAAACCAAATCAAACCAACCATCACATTCACCATTTTAGCCATCATTACCTTTTATGATTTTCCAGATATCATCTTAATCTGAAACAAGCTCAGCTTCGTACTCTCAAACTATCATAACCTCGTTCATTACAAAGATTTATTGCTGGATATTATTTTAAGTTGTCTACATATATACATAAAAAAACGAATGATTATGTTATAAATGATTTACTAGAGCTTTCCAACTGTGCAGAACAGCCAGCTAGATTCATCACATTTATTTTTTTCCATTTTAAATAAATTTACGAAGATCCTTATTTGCTTAACAGGCACTTGTAAGAAGGATCACAAAATCGCTATTATACGGTACTTGACTCATTAGGACTTTTGCCTTTGTGTTTTTAATGCGCTTTAGGCTCTCGTTGATAGTGGATGCGAACCCACGATAAAAGGCGCCTGCAAGTTCAGGGCATGATCGTACGCTCATTGTGTAGACAATAGCTTAAATGATAAAGTTCTAAGAATTGCATCATTCTCTTTCTCCTTTTTTTTTCCAGGAAAGCCCCACTGATGTGCATGTGCACATCAGCCAGAAGCTAACAGAGGATGGCCTTAACCCAGAGTCAAGCGACCTGGAGAAGCTTCTGTTTTTGTGGAAACTACATCAAAATCTAGAGGTCAGTTCTTACCTTTATCATCCTAATGATAACAGTGCCCTTTGATGATGACCATCAAAACATTCACAGAATATTACCATAATTAAAAAGAGGAAGATAAAAATGTCAATCATAATGAACATAATCATAAAAAAAAAACGAACTGAAATGGAATCGACGGAGGAGATAAAATTATGATGACAACGATAATGATAGCGATGGTTATGTCGGTGGTGAGGGTAATGATAATGCTGCTGCTGCTGCTCTGCTGCTACTCCTACTATTTATACCGCAGCTTCTGATGAAACTGATAATTATTTCTTCTGACTGGGATGATAAAGATAACATTGATGCGCTAATTAAGTTCTGGTGAATGTTCATCCCAAGCACAGTATTTTTTTTTCACTAATTAAAAAAAAAAACTGAGACAAATTTCTTTTGTTAAATACTTCTCCCTCTTTTTTTTATATACAAATACAGTCTTCATAGAGAGAAAGGTCCTGTTGCCAATATTAATCAGTATATTTGAATGGCACTTACTCCACTGCATATTTAGGATGACCTGCGCCAGGCAAAGGAGACGGAAGCCAAACTCAAGGAGGCCCAGTCGGAAGAGATGAAAGAGGTAGAGAATTATGTGGAGCACATACGTCACTTATCAGATGAGAGAGAGAACCTTATTGTAGAGTTGGAGGAGGAAAACAAAGCATTGAAAGAGAAAGTTTCACACCTAGGCCAAGGAAATGTGGATGGTAAGTGCTTTTCCAACCCTTATTTTGCATGATCTATATTTTCCTGTACATTTGTTGCATTTGTAAAGATAATTTATGTACTAAATTAAAAGAAAATGGTACATTTATTAAATCACAATTTTAATACGATTTCTAATGGCATAGTTGAAAGAAATTATACTCTTAGGTGTCAGCTATTATCCAAATAAGACACTCCTAAAGTTTTCTGTTTAAATGCTTATAACCTGCTTTTATGGACTTTTTAAATCCGATATCTATTAAAGAATCTTGATGCATCCCTACTTCAGTGAAGCTCAATATGTGGACGCTCAGAAACAGTAGTTTTATCGATGGCAGGCGTTCCAAACCTGCGAGTCCTTATTTGCTAAACAGGCACTTGTGAGGTTTGACGCGTCTGCCGTCGATATACTAATAGGCTGTTTCTAAGCAAACATGTCTTCCTCTTTCGCTGGATCGGGGCAAGCGTCGTTAATTTTGCAAATACTAATATTATTAGATTCTATAGGCTGAATTTGCCAAGCATAGTCAAAATCTAGGGGACATTGTTTACCCTTTATTTGCTCATGTTGCAAATTTAATTTGGATCACTACATACCTCACCCACACAAAGATGGCTCTGCAGATTGAGCTGACTGAGTCTAATCATCGATGCAAGAATTTGCAGTGATATCAATACAAAATCAGCAAACAAACAAGTAAAAATACAAATAATTTGTGTAAACTCAGTTTGTGTTTTGTAAAATCCAAGTTTATTTCTTAAAGCAGAATTCGTTTGACTATAAATCTTTATTAAACCTCTTTTAAAGTTCTCTGTAGCTTTTTGATAACTCAGAAAAAAGTGTTTTGTGATAGATCTTCCATGTCTCCAACACCTCCTACCGGTTACTGTTCCGCTATGTTCAACTGGTCCTGCCTTTAATACCCACTTGTTTATGCCTCATTACGCTTGATTGATCTCAGCCATTTCTTGGCTGCAGGGTTAACGTTTTCAGGCTCCATAAATATTCAATAGAATTTCATTTGGAAGAAACCACCTGAACTTTCATTAGCTTATAAAATTGTTTCCTTTCTCTCTTCATAATGAGAATGATGTTATAAAAATATCTTTTTTCTCTCTCCTTAGAGTCTCTTACAAAGCTATCTTCAAATAATTTGATTGTTTAACAAGCATGACTAAGCCCCTCTCTGACTTATTCATTTAAACACAAGTAAAACGAGGCAACCTCCTCCATGTCCCTTAACAGCAATTATCCTCCTAACCATTGATACCTACTTAATTATAAGTAAAAGCATTAAGCGTACAGCTTATCTAGTCTTGTTGCGCACTTAAGTTCACTTACTCTGAGAATAAGGATCTATCCGTAAAAGGAATGCTGCTGTTTCTTAAAGACACATTCTTGTTTTGCTATTCATTTTTGGTCCAAACGCAGCAATGTAGCAGTCCCCAAAAATGAGTTGAGTATCCCCAAAAAAATTCTTCAAACATGCCACGGACTCTAGCTTTGAGCATACAGCAATGGCATTTTTTATTCCATAATTTAGGATTTTTTTCTTCGGTTCAGTTTTATAGATCTGTAACTTGACTTTTTTGCGAGATATTTTATATAACTTAACTTGTGCTTTCATTCTTTGTGAATTGGATAGATCCTTTGCAGAAGCAAGCTTTTGAATTAGAAAACATGGATAATAGTATGAATGATTAAATTTTTTTGGGGATGAAAAATTTTCACCTGTAAAAAAAAAAATATATTTATCACAAACAAAAGTATGTCCCATCAATATCTTGCTTACATAAAGTTCTAAGAACTTTTATTATTTTAAAGCAGACCGATATTTTGAAATTTGATGATATGAAAGGGCTACATTTGTGGCATTTTTTTTTCACTGTTTAAATACCTTGAAACTTTATTCACATATTTTTGTTAATAAAAGAAAAAGTTCTGAGCTAAAAAATACTCCTTAAAATTACTTCAGATTTATTTAATGCTTAATCATCTTACAATAAGCATCGTTGCCTCTCTCATTAGAAAACATATTTTGTGCGCAGCCTCTCTCTAAAATACTCATGCATTTGAAGAAAATTTAATCATGTTATCAGTCTTTTTTTTTTTAGCTAGGAGCTGGCTAAAAGTATTCAGCAAGAAAGAATAGTTTTATTGAAGCTTTCCATATTATCTGTTTGAATTCCATGCACATGTTTTGAGTTACCATTCAAGTGAGGTGAACTAGTACCTCTTTACTTATCACTTTAGACTACGACTTCAGTGACCTGTTTTAAAATATTGAAGCTTTACTACATTATCTGTATCAAATATGCACTGTTGAAAGCAATTTTGTTCCAACTTATGAGGTATTTCTAAAGTAAAGCTGATTGCATTTGAGGCAGTGGGTCTGTAGCCGCAAATGGAGGAAAAGTAGGAGGTAAATAGGAGAATAATAGAGGAAGACAAGGAGAGAAATGGTTTAGATACAGTCCATAACAAAGAATGGAAAAAAAAATAGATTCATAAAATGAAATTTCAAGAAAGATTAACAAGGTTTTGCGACAAATAAAACTTTTGTTTTCCTTAATTTTCTGAATGCTTCAGACGTGGCTCAGGCGGAGATCACAGAAATGCTGACACAGCAGGGCCTAGCGGAAATATCTGATGCGACCCAGAGTGAACAGATTGCCTATCTCCTGGTGGAACGAGCACGTCTGCTGGATGAACTGGAGGAGCACAACAACAGCAACAACAATAGCAACAATAACAGCAGTAACAACAGCCCTCATAATGCTGATGGGCGCAGCTCTGAGACTGAGCTCAAACAAATATTGGAGCAGGTGATTAATCAACAGTTCTCCCTCTTATATGTCAGGCTATAAACAGTCATGGCTCACCATTCTTCTCGGTTGTCAGCTGAGCATTTGAGATCTCCGTTGTAGAAATCTCTGCTGATGTTTTTTCCTTAGGCTGTCTGTGAATGTTATATTGTTTCTGTTTCGGTCTTGCTTGGCCTAAATCTTTCCATTGGTGATTAGATTTTCAAGCTATGTTTTTCTGACTATATTACTAAAACTGTAGAGCTTTCTGTTCCTTTTAGTCTTACAATGGTTTTATTAGTGTTAGCTTTCTTCGGAATCTCAGCATGTTTAAGTAAATAAGTATTAGCGAAAAAAGATACATAAATATATGCTTAAAAACACAAAGAAATGGTCGAAATTGATATCTTTATGTTTAGCTTACCCAAACATTAATTTTATAATATTGAGAGTGAAATGGTCAGAAAGATAATTTTCATGTACACGGCTCAATTCTTTAATACATAGTAAAATTTGCTAAGCATTTCGACACTTCTGTTATGACAAAGGATACTTTTAGGGTAACCACAAACCTCTGAAAACTCCCATCCTGCAGATTTTAGCAATTGCTATGTAACTATATTTTTTCCAACTTGAAAACTTGAACTTGCAAGAATAACTTGATATGATAGAGTTCATGATTGTGCACCATTAGGAAAAAAGTGTGTATATGTGTGTGTGGGTGTGGGTGTGTGGAGGGGGAAGAAGGGGGGAGTCAAGTTGTTTCTAAAAATATTTGCCATGGATATTTTAGCAAAACTTCCAAAAGAGAAAAAAAATATGGGTTTAAAATTTCTAGAAAAGCAGTTTTCTGTAACAAAAAAACAAACAAACAAACAAACCAGCAGCATCTTCTGGGTAGATTCATTTATTTACTTTTGCAGGAATTAGGGGGTTAAGTCAGAATGTATGTTTTAAACAAATGAGAAAATCACCCATTAGCACAAATCTGATTGTATGGGCAGAACAAAAGCAGCTGAAGTACAGTCTAAAGCTCAAGATACCTTATACGGGAACTAATTTTTGAGACCAGTCCAAATGACAAAGATGTTGCTAGGTAACACTTTTGAAAATAAAGAATTTTTTCTTTTTATTGCATTTTTTTGAAAAACTAAAATTAATATATATGTATGTCACTCCTACACGATGACTAAAATCTCTTTCATGGTAGCTCAATGTGTGCAATTCTAATTTCATCAAAGCTCTGTTTGATTGTAAATTATGTTGCTGTATGCCACAGGAACGTGGAGACTTTGAGGAGGAGCTGAGTCAGCAGAGAGAATCAGCCAAAATGATGCGTGAGCAGCTGAAGCAAGAACATGAGGAGGAGATTAATGCTCTCATGGAGGAGAACAGCAAACTTGAGGAGGATCTGCAAAAGGCAGAGATGATGGTGGGTTTCTTAAGTAGTTATGAAATTTTACAATTCCCTGAATGTACATGCAATCACATTTCCATCTATTTTTTTTTCTTAAATGGCTTAGTGCCATTCCAATTTTTTCCACCTGAGTTTCTGAAAGTAAGAAATTTTTTCAATCAGTTTTTGTTGCTTTGATTTCTCAGTTTTACATAATTTATTTAATGTAAAGTTTGAATAATGACATCTTTAGGTATAGTTGTGACTTTTCCAAAAATTAGGCTAAGTAATTTTTACTGAAATGATGATTTTACTGGCTTCTTTCTTTCCTTCATCTTAATTGAGCATCTGCTAAGATCAACTCTATGAAAGGACCTGGAGTCCTCTTGACTTGATAAAAAGAATTAAGTTAAAAGAGTTAATAAATCCATGATATTGTTTCTTGTGTTAGTTTGGCAAGTTTATTTTTGGGTATGGTTTTGTCAGTCTGCAACTTTTATTTTTTAGGATTGATGAATGTACAGAAAATAACAGCTATTGTGATAAACTTCATTTTTTGTGCTTTATTTTTCTATCTAGTCATAATGAATTTCTCTCTTTCACTTTATTTATTCTTTATTATATCTTGATTAGCTATAGTGGGTGAAATATTGAAAACCATAACATGCATTTATAAAATCTTTGCTAAAATAAGTGGAATGAAAAATTGATGTTCGTTATATCAGCAGAGATGACTTTAAATATTCATGAATTAAAAAAAAAAGTGTTTGAAATTTTTAAATCTATGGGAAATTGACACAAAATTATTTTTGTTTTATTACTGTCACTCAGGTCTCCCAACTAAAAGCTGAACTGAGCGGTTTCACAGATGGAGAGGAGACTGACTCGGGTCTAAACCGTTCTATCAGAGCAGGTAGCAGTGAAGAAGAGCTTCAGAAACTTGTGGAGGAGAGAAATCAGTTGAACAGAGAGAAAGAGGATCTAGAGAAGGATCTTGCTGACCTGGAGAAGGATAAAGAGAATGTGGAGAAGGAGAAACAAAGCTTAAAACAAATGAAAGATGACCTCAATGATCAAAATGCTGTCCTTGAGAAAGAGAAGTATGTGTTGCTGGTGCTTCAGCAAAGTCTGAAAGCTTGTATTCGTTTATTGCGGCCCAAATGAAAAACTTTGCACATCCATGATATAATTATTGTATTTGTGACCGAGGAAAAAGAGCATTAATACCAGATTGAAATCTGAAGGGATCCTTTGACTTTAGTTTGAATTTGCCACATGACCAGGGCCTTTTTTATTCATCAAAGATACGAAAGATGAGATTTTTTTTTTATTTTGGTTCATGGATCCTTAGGTTTTGAAGGCTTTTGAAGGAATTTAAATAAACATGAGCTACTGTAGGCCTAACAATGGTTTTTACCCAAAGTTGCATGAATTTTGATCTATGTGCAAATCAAGTTGAAATTATAGACCATACAGGATAATTTTGCCGTTTTTTATTGGTTTTCTTTCTTTAATTATTTTTTTTGTATGCTGGTCTTGATCAAGCAGTAAGACTTATATCAAAGCACTTCATAATATCTACGTGTATGCAACTATTGCAAACTTAAAACACAATTTTTACTTCATCGGGTACTGTCTTTATCATTTTTACACAGTGTAGCTAGGAAAAGTGCTGTATGAGTACAGTGTCACATAACCTAAAAAATCGGTTGCCTCTCTCTGTGAATGTATGCCAGTATAAATATTATCAAACAGAGATAACAACAAGTGTAGCCATTGCCTGGATTGTTTATATAAGCAGAGCCTACTCAAAAGATTTTTTTTTGGGGGGGGGGTTGTCTCTTGAGCTGTCCGAGTCAGTCAAAAGTTGTTTTTGAACATTTTTATTACTGAAAGACCCTGAAACTTCTCTCTGTGTTGCTTGCAACTGTGAAAACTGGATAGGGCAATGTTGATTGTGAGCCAAGATATGACACTCTTAAGTGTATGAAAAACCCGTTTTAAAGAAGGCAAAAGCAAATTAAAAATTTATTTTTCTCAAAAGTTTCAAGTATTACTGGTCTCAAGACTTGTTACATGTGATTATTCTGTAACAGCAAGTAGTACAGAAATTAATATCCCTTTATACTTTTGTATAGAGGGATATACAAATATATATATAAGGAATACAAATATGATGGAACATGTTTCACTACAGGCTGATGTTTTTGGAAAACCTCAAATATCTTGTAAAAGCTATTCAGAGTCTTGTTCCTTGCATCTTTTCAAAATAATTTATAGTTTCTACCTTCTCAAATATTCACAGTGCTTTCATATCCTAGGGTTTTCAAGAACAGCACAGCAATCAGAACGATTAAATTTGATTATTTTGATAAGTTTTGTATAGAGATATATTTCAACAAACCAGCATTACTTTAAATTTTGAATGCATGATACTTTCAGGTCCAATCTTAAAAAAGAAAAAACGAAATTGGAGAAGGAACATCAAGAGCTGGATAATGAGAGAGAAGATTTCAATCATGACAAGCAAACTCTCACTCAAGAGCGCAGCTCTCTCGACAAAAAACTTCAAGACTTGGAGAACAGGAGAGCAGATCTAGAACAAGAACAGGAAGCATTCTACAAAGAGAAAGAGGAATGGGAGAGAGAAAACAAAGATAGTAAGGACACAATCTTTGAGTGTTTTACAAGTTAGAAAAAACTGTTTTGCAAAACTGTCTTCATGTCTGAATACCAACAATCAAACTTTAACCATATCTCTCATAAACGCAAAAATTATATTTCCTTGGAAAAAAATTTTTTTTGATTGTTTTTTGTTTATTGAGATGATATTATTTTCTCCAGTACAAAAAAAAAAGCATTTTGCCGACCAGCACGATCCGCCCTGTTTTTTTGCTTTTTTATGAAACTTAGTCAATGTCAGGTTGATGGAATTAAAAAACTTAGTGGATTACCTCAGAAGCTGCATAGCAAATGCCTATTGGAATAAGGGTGCCTTTCAAAGTTTTTAAGCATCAGTATACTTTACAAGGAATCAGATTAGATGTATTATTTTTTTATTATGACCTCTTAAAATCGTAGAGATAGCATAGGTGTTGTATGAAGATTTTTTATATTAAAAAAAAAGAATTTATTTCATTCACTGAATGAAAAACATTTGCAGGTATAAAGTTTCATTCTTAAAATATGGAAGTTAAAACAGAATTGGCAAGAAAAGAAAGGGTTATTCTCTAGATTTCTCTTCACATAAGGAACTCTGTCAAAATTTCCTATAAATTGATTCGCAAAAATCTGTTTTTCACTTTCAACTATCCAGACCCTGAAATGGTTAATCATTTTATTTAGGTCCACCTTATAAAATCTATTTTTTAAACTTTTGAAGGTCCCCGAGCCCAGTCACTTCGCAATGGCAGCCCAGTTAGATCCTCAAATGATATGGCACTACGAAAGATCATCGAAGAAAAGACAAAGATTGAGGAGGAACTTATTCAACTCCGCTCTCAGCTGAGGAATGTACAGAAAGAAAAAGACTCACATGACGAAGTGGTAAAAAAAAATTTGTAGAACTTGCAATAGTTTCAACTTTTGCAGTCTTTAGGTCCAAATAAAGAAATGATGCAAATGACGTCATTTTGAAATGCATATTTATAACAAATAAAGTTTATTTTAATTCATGCATAATAGTCTATCTCCTATATTATGCTACATTTAGGTGGCTAACTTCTCTAAGACACCATTTCAATGTATATAATAATAAAATAATCAATGCGTAATTAATTATGTCTTAGAAAAATAATATCAAGAAAAAAAGGTGTACTCAAAGGATTTGTCCAGCACCTTAGGAGAAAAAAAAAGAGTCTAACCCTCGCAAACAACAAAAATAATTAAACCACAAAAATATTGACTTGATTGAATTTTGAATTATCCATGATATTTCTCAGACCAGTCTAAATAGGTTGGAAGCTACGTTTTTAGATTTGAAAATTATTGATACAACGAGAAAATAATTTAATAAATTTGGCAACAGTACAAACTGGTCAGAATGTTGTCATTCTGTGGCAAATATCGCGGACTAACTTTTTGAAACAAAAACAACAAAAAACTTAACTCTAATTTCCTTTTTTTGAAGAGAGCTAGATATGTCATCTAATGCATAAAGACTGGTCTGAAAATATTTTGATGTTACAGACACATATGTCTAAAATAAGTGAAAGAAGAAAGCATATGCCATGAACATTTCATTTGTCAAAATAAATATTTTACTTTTGTTTGGTATCAATGCTAGTTGGTTGGCCTGATGCAAGAGTAGATTATCCCACATTTCAGTAGTGTTGAGAAAATGAAGATTGAAGTTTTAAGCAATGATAAGCTGTCCCATATGAAAGATTTTAAGGGGTAGTTTTCTATAAGTACTAAAAATTTTAATTTGATCCATGTGTATAGAACAAAGGATTTTGAGCAAAATGAAATCATGAACATGCAATATAAAAGGTTTTGAAATTTCCAAATTTCTATGTTTCATTCTTCAAATGATAGTAATACTGACAATTCTGTGCAAGTTGCTTCACCACTCAGTGAATCTAAAGAAGGCACAAAGTCCATTAGTAAAACACCATATGCCTTTTCTGTCACCATTTCAAAAGTGGGATGGATTATTGTTCCTTTTTGCTTAAGTAGTTTTTCAGGATTGTGGACACTAAATTTTTACCTATAGGATCACGGAACTGTAAGGTTCATGAATGTAACTGATCCATTTAGAAACTATGACAAAAAGCATGTTATAAACAATATATAAGGTATGTCCCCAAATTGTGGGTAGGCTCACTATAATTTATAAATCTATAAATTCAAATTGTTTCCTCACTGAGATTTTTAAAGGAAAGGAAGACTAGTTACGGAGATCGTGAAGCTGTTGATGGTTGTTGAACTAACTATAAAATCTGTGCTGTAATGAGCGCCAGTCTTTGTCATGCTTTCAAAACTAAAGTCAAGATCACACTAAATATTACACTTTTTAAATCTGTCTCTTGTTTAAGAATATCTATAGTTTTTATATCTATGTTCAGACCTCTGCTTAAAATTGTTAATTTTCAAACCTATTCAAACACTGTCATAAAATAGTCCCACAACATAAACCTTTTTTTCTTCTACAATTTAAGGGCTATATGTTCCATGATAAGTTGTTCCCTTTTAAGTGATTCATTATAATGTTCTCATATTACATGCTAGGTGTACAAATTGAAAGGAGACCTGGAAAAGGTGCATGTGCAACATCAACAGTTACAAGTTAAGAACAGGTCACTTAAGGCCGAATTGCATGAGCTGGAGTCACAGCTAGATGAGACTGAGGTCAGGGTTTTTTATTGTTTAAATCCTAATTATATCTGCCATCCACTTCTTGTTTATAAATCATCAATCATCATCATCATCATGATCATATCATTATAATCAACATTATTTTCATCATTGTTATCATCATATGCATTCACATTATCTTAATTTCCAAGGTCATTGTCATTTTATAAAATTTCACTGACAAATGTGTTTATTATTGATTTTCTTATTTCCTAAATTTAATTTAATTAAAAAAACAAACAAGCAAACAAACAAAAAAAACTTTTGTATACAGTTCTTTTTTATGGTCTATTGCCTGTATACCTAATGACTGTAATATAGTAAAAAAAACTTATATAAATATGAAAATACCAATCTTGAGCATTTTATTTGTACTGCTTAATGATGCAACATCCCTACAACATGATTTTCTTTTCTTTATTACATCTTCCAAAACCTTTCAACACAGAATTATTATAAGTATTACCATAAATTTAATCTGCTAATTTAACCTTCAAAACTGATATTAGTTTCTAAATTCAATAGGATATTCATTTATAAAATACATTTGAAAATGTGTTGAAAGAAAATAAATTGTTTAGGAAACCATAAGATTGAGAGACAAGTGGAAAATTTTATTTTCCAAAAGTACCAGTATTCTGATGTTAAAAAGTATTTGCCTAAAATATATTAGATTCATATGTTTTAGCAACAAAAAAATTGTATTGTAATCCTTGATTGTTTCAAAATTTGAAGGCACCTCTAATATGTGAATACAAGTCTTTGTTGCTTTTGTAACAGGCTAACCTGGATTCGCTTCGAAAGGAAAAGAAAGACCTTCTGGAAAAATATGATTCCCTCAACACAGAAATCAAAACTCTCCGGGCAGATGCAATGAAATCTTCCACATTGCAAGATATTGTGGACATTTTGAATAATGATAAAAAACAAATCTCAGAGTCGCTTGAAGCTCTCAAGAGCAAGCATGAGCAGACAAATAAAGAGAAAGATGATATAGCCAAACAAAATGACAAACTTAGTAAACAAGAACAGGAAGTTACCAACAAACTGCAAGCTTGTAAAGAGGAGTTGGAAAAACTTACGAAAGAGAAGGATCATTTATTGAGTGAAAATCATGAACTGACATCAGTTACCAAAAAGCAGGAGGAAGTGGAGAGGTTACTAAGGGCTGATCTTGAAGAGATGGGAAAGGTAAATACTTTTGAAAGCTCAATACTTTTAATACACTTATTTCACAATTATATGGCTCGTATGGAAATTCAAGTCAAATAAAATGTTGATAACAATGCAGTTTTCTAAGCTGTTGACTGTGAAATAAAAATTCTGTCTCTTATATCACATTTTAGATATTAAAGTCTCTTTTTAAAGGAAGTATATAAATTTCGTTCACGTTCAGGATAATTTATTGGTCTTTTCTCCCTTATTTTACTGCTGCTTTGTTCACTTGCTACTTTTACTTTGAAACTGTTTACGTGAATACACTTTTCCCTCTTTCCTCACTATGTTCTTCAGACTTAAAATGCTTAAGCTAGAGTCATTGAATTTGAAAAAAAATAGTGTTTTGATTATTGGTTCTATGAATCTGATAGTTTTTGCGTTTTTTGAGAGGCATTTTATCATCATTTTGCACTGATGATTCTACTCCTTCATGCACCTCAATCTTCTATAGTTAAGATTGTTTCTTTGAAATTTTATCCTCCATCTACCATCGATATAACCAAAATATTTTTTGTCTTTTCACCATAATCATTTGGCACTGTTTTGTTTCTTTTTTTTGTGCCACATTAACAGGTTAAAGAGAGATTTGTCAATCAAACTGAGACCCTCAGCAAAGAAAACAAAGATCTTGTAAATAAGCTAGAAAGAACCCGTGAGGAGTTGGAGGGTGTGAAACTGTCTTTACAAGAATTAGCCAGACAGGAGGTGAGATATTTTGTGATAAAGACTTACATGAAAACCACTGAATAAGTTTTTTATGAACAACTAAAAATGCTTTAGAACTGATTTTGTTATTTTTCCCTTAAAGAAAACATTTAAATATCTCTTAAAGATCTCCCTTTCAAAAAAAAAAAAATCATGATAAATGAATACAGAGCATAATAATTTATGCAGGCTCTAGCAGCAACAATAAAGAGCACAAAAAAGATGTAGATGGGTTTAATTTTTCCTAGCATCTTGACCGTTGCGTAATGGTGGCAGAAGATGACTTTGCTCCTGCTAGTGGTGACTGAAGAAAAGAGCAGAAGTTTGAGGGAGGATCTGAGATGCAGAAGAATGTGTTTGATAAACTGTGTTTTAAAGCACACATTGAATAAGGAGCTTGGCCATTAATTTGAATGCAAGTATCTGAAGAAAAAGTCACCAGATTTCTAATCAAATCCTTTTATCTTTGTATCACTGATTTCAATAGCCATAATTTTTTTGACTTTGAATTACATGGTATTCAATCTCATGCAATTTTGCGATTTCACATTTACAAATTTTATACTTAACTCTTACAAGACAAACAGCCATTCTCAACCATTCATTAATATTCAAAACTTGTTAACAATAACAACTCGACTCTATGGGCAACATTAAGGCACTCTTTTGTGTGAACGCAATCACCAGTAGATTTTTTTAATATTATAACCTATTCAGTTGATGGTACGTTTTAATGATTTCTGTTGTTTAAAAGCCTACTAAAAATCCTGTTGAAATCATTGCTAAATTAGTAAATTCCCATACGTAAAAGCAGCCTCATAGAGGGACTTTTCTCCATCTGCATAGGCGAAAAAAAGATCCTTGTTAGGGGACTTATTTTTTTTTCCTCATATTGTAATGCAATATTTAAAAAGGGGTTTGTTAAAGGGAACAGGAAAGGGTTTAAAAAAAATCATGATTGCAAGTGAGCAGAATGTTATATGAAGCATCATGACTTAAAGCTCTCTTCACATAACTTTTTATTCAAACATATTATTCAATCCATTTTGGTCCTTTGGGTAATGTTTAAGTATATTTTTGTTAATTAGAGTACAAAATATGTCTAATTTTTTTTATGTTTTTGCGAATTTTATGGATATGTACTTGTAAATATATGGATAATTACATAGATTTTGTGTTCATCAATTCTTGAACAAGTCATGTAACTATTTTCAATATTGTGTGTCTTTCCTCAGAGCTGTAATTTGATGCCATTTGGTTTTTTTTTTTAATATAGAAGCCAAAAATGAAAGCAAAACATTGAGAAGTATTTATTGCTGTTGTATGATTTTGTTCGTACAGTTTTAAGTTTCCATTTGACAACTGCCTTCTTTTTTTTACTTTATGTTGTAATTCAGTTGCCTTTGCATCTTTTAGAACCTAGATTTTGTATTGTTTGCAGAGCTTATTGGGTTGTGACCGTGCCTTTTGATTTTACATCTTCATAAATACAGGTAGTTATTGAACATTTGAAGAATCAGAATCATCAGCTTCAGACACAAGCTAATTCTTCCCAGAATGAGTTAGAAAAGTCTCAAGAAAAGGAGACAATGCTCATCACTACACAGGTACAAATGCTGTAATAAAATATCCTTTAAGTTTTGCAATGCCACATCAATTTTATGTATTTATTTCCTTGACTCTAAATTTACTTAACTGCTCATTTCCTGTTGTAGGAATAAGTTTTTGTCATTTCAGCTAAAAGAAATAAATTCGTAAATTATGAGTTGTATGTCAGAAGTGACAGTTGAAAAGGCTTTTAGCTTTTTACATCATTGTATCACAATAATTTAAGTCAAAGTCTTGTCAGAGTTTTAACTTATTTAATGCAATTTTCGCATTAAAAAATTTTTCAAAAGTGATGGTTCAGTTAGAATACCTATAGCAATATATTATTTCAAATATTCAGTTGGGTGGAAGATTAACAAAGGGTCTACCTGGGCTTACACAGCCTATCTGTGAGGTGAAATCTTGTGAAATCAGGCATCAATTAAAAGCAAAGCACATGCAGTTTTTTTCATATTAAAATCTCTAAAAATCTCGTTTTGCCCATTTCCTATGAAGCCAAACTCTATACAGAGGTATGGTATACATACTGGCTTTATGGATTACTCTTTTATGCAACTTCAACCAAGTCACAATTTATTAATGCTTGCGCGTAACAGTCAAACAGTTTCTTCCTCAATGAGAGAACAGATTCCTAAAATTAAAAATGCAAAAAATAATGAGCCTAATGAGTCAAATTACTGTCATTCTCATGATTAAGGAAACCAAAATAAAATATGCTTATTAAAGAAGAGTATAACAGGGTGGGGACCTTTATTACACAAAGAAACCTGCTCACATTTTGTTAAGATCATTGTAACAGATACATTATAATGTTTATTTTGAAACCTGAATAGTTAAGCACTAAAAAAAGTAAACAAGCGATTTTTTCTTATACAGATCTTAGACTTAAAGATCTTAAAAGTAAATAATATGTGTTCTGGATTCTTGAACCTTCATTCTTTACTTCTTTTTTTTTTCCCTTTTTGGTTTAAAAACAGATGTAAGCAATAGTGAACAAAAAAAGAGGGGGG
>BLXT01005315.1:796952-809300 GCA_019648995.1 Plakobranchus ocellatus
ATAACACCTAAAAAAAAAAAAACAATAATACATATAAACTAATTATTAATAACATATTTTCCACAAGACCTGCCAAATATATATTACTTTGTTCCAGACAGTAAAAAATTTAGATCAATCTTTCAAAAGTGAGTATGACTACATTACTAATATTAATTTTCTGATAGGGTTAAGACCAAATTGCATTCATCTCTCCAATGCTTTATGGAGAACTAAATATTGATGCATACATCATATGGCTTATCTAAATCTCCTGCTATCTTTTTAAAGTTGAGAATTAACATGCAAAGAGGAGTTCAAAACTTAAAATCGATTAGTTGTGAAGCAAGGATTTTGTTCTTGATGGTCAAGCATAAGGTTAAACAAAAAAAAAAAAAATAACACTCTCACCATAGACCCACATGACGGAGATGACTTCAAAACAAGAAAGGAAGAGGACAGAAAAATCTGCTCCGTAGTGATCCATAATTGTTACCACATAGTCCCCACCCTATAGAAATTATGGAAAAAAAATGCAATAAGTAAAGAGAAAAATGTTTTCGAAATAAAGCTCTAAGCAGGAATGTAAGCAAAATTGAAGCAGAATGGATTTGACACAAAAAAAAAAGGTTAAATTTGCCAATATGGTTAACAACTACATCAACAGAAGTACAGACAGCAAGTTGGTAAGAATAAGAACAACGATACCAAAAGAAAATAAAACCAATACCAAAAAAACACACATGAACAAAAAGGCAAAACAATTACCAGAGACTAAAATCAGTGTCACAGATAAAATTAATGGATAGGTGAAATGAAAAATAGACCAGCAAAAAACCCCCACTAACATAGACACACATACTTGTTCAAAGCAAATACATAATGCATTTCAAAGACATTTTTGTGGAGCTGTATTATAATTAAGGCCTACATATTTTAATCCATAATATCTAGGTCTCCCATATTAAAAGGTTTTGCTGTCTATTTCAAAATCGATTCAACAACCGTTAACATATTTTAATTGCCAGGTCATATCCCTTGTTTAGTTTTTACCACCTTTTGTCTTCCATCACCTAAATCCTCTTCCCTTCTTTCCTGCATGCATCCCACCTCCCCAATCATCCATTCTCTCCTCATTTGTTCTCGATATTCTCCTGCAATATAAAATTGCATACCACTCATGCGAGAGGAACAGTTTTCTACTCCATCAAAATCTTAAAAACACGCGTAGACATTAGTTAAATGAGCAGAAGTTTTGGAAACACAGATTTGATAACCTGTGTGTGAGTTTTGAGTGACCATTAGACCAGTACTGACCGGGCATACACACGGAAGTGCCAGGAGAAAGCAACTGATGCCCAGGCCTACACAGATGTAGCTTTTATACTTTCTTGTCTTCGGGAATTCATCCTGCAAGCATGTCAGAACAGTCTCCATCAAGCCAAACTGTGAGTGAAAAAAACAATAGTTATTTTTAGGCATAATGATGATGATAATAATAATAATACTAATACTAATAATAATGGGATGAGGAGGAGGCAGAGGAAAAGAGGGGACGGAAGAGAATGAGGAAGAGGGGAGCGGGATAGAAGGATAGGAGGAGTAGAAGAAAGAGGATGAAGAACAAGAGACATGTAAATAATAGATACAGGATAAAATCTATCAGTCAAGAGGGAATAAAAAGAAGAGAATTAGAGACAATGAAGAGAGAGAAAAAAGAGAGGGAGGGAGAGCATAAGAAAGAGAAAGACAGATAAAAGATTAAGATCCTGTGTGAGGCAGAATAGACCTTGGCATACATATATTTGGATAGATAGATTGATAGAAATAGAGAGAGAGAGAGAGAGAGAGAGAGAGAGAGAGAGAGAGACAGAGAGAGAGAGAAAGAGAGAGAGAGAGATAATTAAACTAGTAGAATGTGCATATGTCTGTAATTTACAGAGACATATACTGAAATAAAGTCATCAAAAAGATCTTCAATGTGCATCCGAGCCAGAAAAAAGCAATAAATGGCATTTGAAAAAAAATTATCCAATTTCCAGCTGTTTTCAAAGTAAAGCAGTCATACACATTAAAAAAAAAAACACTCTCATTGCTTTAAAAAAAAAAATCTCGACTATGTTGTAGCCAGTATTCAAACCTGAGATTTACTTTAGGTTCTCTGAAACTTACTACTCAAGTATTTTGATATGGAAATGTATTCTGCGAAAATCACATAAATGGACATTTTTTTTAACCCCAGTATTATCACTGGTAAGATTCCAGTGAAAACTAGTTAGCCTTGAGCTCATTGATGTTTGGCAGAAATAGAAGGGATAAAAAATACAAAACCAACCCAATGTCCAGCTGTTCATATTCTGCTTAGAGTTTTGCTACATCTACATACCTCGGAATCCAGGCCTAGAGTGAAGAGCATGAAGAAAAAAAGGATCGACCACAACTGGGGAGGTGGCAGATTCGACAGCGCCTCAGGGTAGACCACAAAGGCCAGAGCATATCCTGCAGCAGAGGAAAGCATAATCAGAGCCACTTCCCTCAGAGCAAAAATTCCCCCCCCCTTTTTTTTTTTAATATACATATCACACGTTTCAGGTCTATTACATGGATGAGTAAAAGATTATCCATATTGCTTATTACTCTTTTTGCGATCATCATCATCAGGTGCCTTGCTTTACAGCGTTGGCGATAAATATATAAAAAAAAACCCAAAATATACAAAATAAAAATTTACACGTGTTAGGCTTATTTTATGGACTGGTAAAAGATTCTAATGTTCTTCGCTGCTTATTATTATTTTTTTTTTTTCTTTTTGATAAATGAAAAAAAACAGAAAATTAAAATTCATATGTTTTAGGCCAATTTTGTGGACAGATAAAAGTTTCTACTGAGCTGCTTACAATTCTTTTTTTTTTTTTTTTCTATAAATGGACAAAAAGTAAACAGATTCAAAATTCTGGTCTTGAAGAGGAAGGTTGAATGATTAAATAAAAATAAGCTTTAATAAAAGGATTACAAGCTGAAAAATCATTGTTGTAAAGATGAGTAGTTGCAAAGCAAGAGATAGGCCTAATTTGAATTTATTTTTCACAAGTTTCCATAAAGAGAGAGATAGGCCTAATTTGAATCTATTTTTCACAAGTTTCCATAAAGAGAGAGAGAGAGAGAGAGAGAGAGAGAGAGAGAGAGAGAGAGAGAGAGAGAGAGAGAAAGAAAGAGAGAGAGAGAAAGAGAGAAAGAGAGAGAGAGAGAGAGAGAGAGAGAGTTGGGAAAAAAAGTTGAAGGCGAAAATATTCTTGGTGTCTTTTCTTTTGGAGGGAGGAAGAGTGGGGAAAAGGAGAAAATGAAACATGAAGAAGGGAGGAAGATTGCGTTGGGTGTCTCACATCTTTACAGAGAGCATGTCACTATCAAAATTGGATCCTATTTGTGTACATGGTTTTATTTTTTTTAGTTTTATACAGATTTTCTCACCCCCCTTGGCCACCTGATCCACTGTTGAGCCGATAGTTTTGGCCATCCCACCCAGAGTGGTGAAGACCACAAAGCCAGCAATCACACTGGTGACGAGATCCATGATACTGATGAACAAAGCATCACTGGAAAAAAAAATCAAACATCGGTCAATAACACCTAAAAAAAAACCCACCACAATTCTAAATAAGTTTAAAGAGTAAATTGTTCGAAAGAATGATAGAGATATCATGGACGGAAAAAAGTCCAATGAATTGGTACTGGAAGAAGCTAATCTTGAGCTATCATGAATATAAAGCATAAAACAGAGGCAACTGCAACTTTTAGGACATAATTATTTGCCCACACAAAGCAATCACTGAAAGATTGAAGGCAAACGCACTAGAGGTAGACAGAGAGTAACTCCTATTGAAAGTCGTGACCCATGGACAAAATGTAATAGTAGCAACAACTTTATGGGGCTAATTGAGAACAGGCTTGAGTGAAGGAACATGATTGTCAAGACACCTAGAAATGACGCGAAAAAAAAAATACTATGTGATAACATTGCCATTCTTATCCCTCAACATAAATATTATCAAATTTTCTTTTTCTCCTTCTACTGCTATTCGATTTGCTTCTTTGCTCATCTTTCTTCTCCTCTTACTCGTCTTTCTCATTTTTTAAAAATAATCTCTGCTCCTCATACGTTCTTTCTGTTGATAGCAGCAATCATAAGTTAATCTTTGTTATTATCTGTGGCCAGCATCACTATCATCATTGTGGTCAATGTAATTGTTGCATCGTTATGAAAATTCCTTTCATTGTCATATAACCAATTCATTAACTTCTCAAGAATATAAGGCTTTTTTGGCATCCATCTTCTATTTTTTTTTAAAATCAATCCAAGGATGTTTATTTTTATTTTCTAAGGTATGTTTTTAATGCTTTTGATTTGTTTGTATGTTTTTTTTTTTTATACCTAATACCTTATTTAAATAACATGTCATACCAAATAACCCTCACTGAAAACGAAAATTGTAAAACAAACATAACATAACAGGGCTTTGCAAGTCGTCGCAAAGAGAGACAGAAAAAGCTGCTTTTTGCATGAAGACAATCGTTGTCCTAAAACATTTTAAATCTTGTGTGCCTCCTTTATCCTACTGATTCTAAACATTGGAGTTGATTGAAATGCCCTAAAACTTAATCTTTAGAATGTCAGAGTGTCATGACTTACTAGTAGACCTGGTTTCTGAATCTGTTGTAGCTTCCATACATAATGATGCCACCAAAGGAAACACTGAGCGAAAAAAACATCTGGCCTGCAGCTGCAACCCAGACCTATAGCGTATCATGAAAAAAAAAAAATGATATCAGTATAAAAACCTTGCATTCAGGGCCAGTGGAAGAAAATTACATTATTTTGATCTGCGTACTAAAGAGTAACAACAGTTTTTCCCGTTCAGGTAAAATGAAGAAATCATTTGCCCAAGAGATGATAATAATCATTGCATTGTGTGCATAAGTTATCAAATTGAATTAATTCAAGCACAAACTCTTGAAAATTTATAAGATAAATTATATATTACCTATATTATGTTAATTTTATTTTTAATGGGTGATATTGGTTTTATACCTCCTGCTTTCTTTTCTCTATTTTGATATTTTCTATGATCATTGCCCCCGTTTTGATTTCTTATTATCTCTTTGAAGTAGTGCAAGCATAAGGCCAAAATATTTTGTTTGCCGTGTCATCCGGTTGTTTTGTAAAGCTTACAAAAACTCTTAAGTATTTTACAAATAGGCTACACTCTGATATATACAATATAATTTAAATTGTTAGCCCCACTGTACTTGCGTATTATTTTGCATATTTGAGTCGTGACAAAATGAAAGATTTTTCGGCTGGAATAGTTTAAGAACATTCAAATAAAGTCATGGTTTCAGATTTTGCCACCAGATCTCCTACATATCCAGGAACCTTTGTATAAATGTGTATGTAGGTGAGGGATAGGAGGGAGCAGTTGTTAACTTTTAAAAAGCTGAGGTTGACGCTCTTTAGGAAGAACAGAACCTTTTATTCCCTGGCAGATTTGTAAATTATAAAAGACGGAATTAAAAAGAGAGAATCGTGCTAATCAGGTGGGGCAAGATAAACTACTTATTTCTCGTCTGCTTTTTTTGGGGGAGCTCCTTCATAACTGTGGCTCTATCCTCCCAGAAGAGTGAACTGACCATGGCACTTCTCTCCCCATCATAGGGTCTTTGTCTTTTTCTCTCTGCAGCCGGTCGAGGGATTTAAAATTAGTTCCTCTAATAGGCCTGTTACACACTGTGTCTGCCCTCAATATTTTGTCCCAGGATGTGTACAAAGCTCATAAAGCAATTAGCTGCCTCTGCCATAATTTGGATCTAACGAAGTATTCTTTTTAGAACTCTATAGCATAAAAATTTTAACATAAAAATAGTAATAGAGATACACAGACGAAACAGAAACACAAGACAAATCAACATCAAAACCTACATCGAGGTCGGTGAGTTTGTCCCACTTGGGCACGAACAAGAAATCTATGCCGTCGATGGCACCATCAAGCAAGCAGCCTCTCACCAGCAAGATCAGAAGAATTATGTATGGGAAGGTGGCAGTGAAATAAACAACCTGGAATCAACAAAAAGGGAACATTAAGGTCTGCCTATGCTGTGATTCTGTTCGTGCAATTATTATTATTATTAGTTTCGTAAAGAAATAAAAATAGTGTTTTCATTCAGACTAGCAAACAGAATGATGCAAAAGGGAATAATTTTTTCCCCCATCAGATTTTGTACAAAAAGCGTCTTAGTTGCCTCAAAAGAAAAATAAAAGAAGAACATACTTAGAAATATATTATTCATAATTCTTGATAACCTTATTACAGTCTTAACATTGCAAATCTCAAAAGCCGTTTTTTAAGGAGACAGTGGATGCCGTTCTGCACAATTCAAACACAAATAGGTTCTGCTGAGAAGAGATCTACTGGAGAGCTTGTTTATTTACTGAATATGCTGACCTACAAGATAATCGTACTCACTTTCCCTGAGCTCTTAATGCCCTTGATGAGACAAAAGACAACAACCAACCAGGAGAGCAACAAACACAGCGTTAACCTCCACAAGGGTTCGCCCATATTCTCAGGCTCCACCCCAACAGACCGCTGGATGACCTCGCGCCTTGGGAAAACACAGAGTAAGGTCTCTTATAATTATTTACTTATCACTATTTCTTTAATTGACGAGCCAGATTTAACATGAAGATTGATAGATTGTATCCAAATACAAATTAATACTGTATGCTCAATATTTTAAAAAGAGATAGCGGAGAAAGGTCTCAACTTAGTCTTTAATAATTATTACATAGACATCAGCATGATTAGAGATTTTGTCTCTCATAAAAATCCAGATAAAAAAGTCAAACTAAAGGTGTTGATTTTATGTATAGGAATTCAATTTGCAGGTGAGTTCACCATAAAAATATTTCACCAAAAATATGCCCAGGTATTTGCTGAACATCTATTCTCCACCGTAGCTATGAGATATGAAAGAAATAAATTGGACAGCAAATTGATAGTTATTTTAAGGAATGATTTTTAATTAGTATTTTTTTATGTAAAGGCAGGATTATCTCATTTATGAATCATTCAAGCCATGATAAGAAATGCTCTATAATTCGTAGTTGAATTAATATTTTTTCCATTTAAAGAACAAATTGCAATTGCCATGACTGTTTTTTACATCATGCAATCGCATAATGACTCAAACTATGAACAACATTCTTTTCGTTACATGTTTAGTAATAACAATCTTATGAAAATAGTGATATCGGATTGTTGAACTAGGCTTTAACAATTTTTTTAAACATTCTTCGCTGGTAGATGTAAAAACAGTCAAAATATATTATCAATACGAAAAATTCTCACTTTCAAAAAATCCTCTAAGATGACTGAGATATGACAATGACAGTGAAAAAAATTATCCCATAGCATAATCATTTTCATAAGAATCCCCATTATCATCAAGATCACGATCACCAATATCATCATCATTGTCATCAACCCTCACACCACCACTACCACCATCATCATCATCATCATTGTGGCAAGAATACAAGAATTTTTTTGTTTTGTTTTACGAATTTATAAAAAATCAAAAGAGCAAATGAAGCCAAATGTTAAGACTGACTCAAAGAAGAGCTCCGCAGCCGTTGTAGCATTCGCTATTGTCCTGGTGCAGTTGAAGTTCTCGAGGGCAGAGTCGATGGTGGCGTTGTTGGTGCAGGTACAGGCGGTGAGAAGAGCCATTTCCGTGCTATTGTCTGTACACAATGGCGGAGCGGGTCTTCTCTCTTCTACACAGTTGTCTTCAATAATCCACTCCTGGAGAAATCACAATAACAAATAATAATTACTTTTAAAGAGTGAACAATGAATTATCGCATAGGGTTAACATGTGATGTTATAGTTTCAAGAGCTGGATACAGACATAGGACACTGAACTCTCCCGCGTCCTGGACATTGCACATTTAGAAGACATCACCAGCGAACACGTTCAAGGGACCGTCCAACAATACATAGGCTCCTCCTATGAAGATCTGTTATACCATGAGGAAGAGAAAGCTGAAAAATTGTCTGCTCATGTCACCAGATTGTGTGGTGTAGCCTTGCAAAAACAATTCTCCGCGGCCTTGTAAAAGTAAGGAGGAGGAGAAGCAGATAGAACAAAGAATGGGCTGATTTTTATGCGAGAGATATTATTTTGAGAGTCGCAGGCCCTTGCATATGATCGGCAAATTGAACAGGCTGATGAGCAGTCCGCCCGGGTGACGCCCATGGCGTCCAATAGGAGTTAAGGGCATAAAACAATGCAAGGCTTGGCAAGGCAAATAACAAAAGGTTTAGGCCTACATTTCAAACAATGCTATAAAAGACAACATCAGCCAATGTTTATTTAATATTTTATAATCACATTTTAATCTTGCTCCGAAGGCAAAATATAAGAAGAAAAAAAAAACTCCACAAAAAAAAAAAAAAATTTGAACACAAATATAAACAAAAAACTTTCAGCAGCATAAACTTTGACTTTATGAGCATAACTTGCGCCAGCTACAGTTGAGAAACTACAGCAACATAACCTGCATCAATCTCAGATGAGGCTCAAACTAGAGCAACTCAACCTGCATCAACTTTGATAAGGTCAAACCGGAGCGACAAAACTTTCATCAATCACAGCTGAGGCTCAAACCAGATTCATAACTAAGTCATAGCGAAGGATATTAAAAGCAAAGGGTCAATATTAACATGGAGAAGTTTTAGTAGCATGAGCATTGTAAACGACTCACTTCCTTGCATTCCGTCCAAGGCAAGTCTTTCTGCATGGAGGAGAAGAAGAAGTAGAGTGTGTAGGCCATGATAACGTTGTAGTATACGGCGACTATCAGTGAGATTATGCACATGGCTATGCCGATTCCTGTGAGATGAGAAAGACATAAGAACATCGTAAAAGAGCATGACTGAGGATGCGGATCTTTTTTAACCAATCAGTGTTCCTAACATATTATTTGCGCAGCAAATAGCAGACTAACTAGCTTCTATGATTTTGTTTGCATTTACCTCAAAACACCAAATCTAATAATACGAGAACTATAAGAATGCGAATCCTCAAGCTAATGGCAAGAAACAAACAAACAAAAAGTAATAAGAGAACAATTTCTTTGGTCGATCCTAATCTTGGTCTGCTCTTGCCACTGTCAAATCAAATTCAAAAATGAAATCTCTCCTCTTCATGAAGTAAAACAATAGGAGAGGAAAAAAAAAAAGAAAGAAAACAAAACATTTGCAACAAGAACAACAATATAGTAGAGACTACTACTACTACTACTGCTGTGCTGCTGCTGCTGCTGCTGCTGCTGCTGCTACTACTGCTACTGCTACTGCTACTACTACTACTACTACTACTACTACTACTACTACTACTACTACTACTACTACTACTACTACTACTGTTACTATTACTACTACCACCACCACCACCACTTCTACAACAACAACAGCTGCTGCTGCTGCTACAACTACTTCTACTTTCATACGTTGGCTTGAGAGATCTAAGTCGGAACACAATGCTTTAAATTAAATAGCGTGTTCATTCTTAGTCCTTAGGATAAAAAAGGAGAAAAAGATTTAAACTTCAAAGGCGTGTAATAGGTTTGGATCGTATTTAAAAATTGGATTTAATTGCTTTGTATAGTCAGTCGGTAATTTTTGGGATTAAAATTAGATACAGATGGGCTTTTACCAAAAGTTTATTTGCATGCCCTGAAAAACAGACTTTGGTCTTTCCGAGCAATTTCCTAATCTTCTATTGAACTTACCTTTAGCGGAGGGATTCATTTCCCAAACTTTAGTTGGACCTTTAGCAGAAAACTGGCCCATCACAAGTTCCATAAAATACATAGGTTTGCCGATCAGGAGTTGAAGAACAAAGTAGGCGACCAAGAAAGCAGCTGAAATACAAAGACAAATTTGGTTTTCTTACAAGTATTTGAGTTTTATGATGCAATGCAGGGTTACAACAAAACTAGCAGATTTATTTAAAACGGAACTACGCCAATAATTAAAAAAAATCTTTTTCTCTGTCTAAGAGGATGAAAATGGCCAAAGCGACATTGCTGATATGCATCGTTGAAAAACTTTCTCTTGTTTGTGGCTTGTGACTCGAATTTGTTTATAACTAGAGGATGTAAAGCAGTTTGCCCCTCGTCGCACAAGCGCCTGTAGATGCAGGTTTTAAAACGCATTTGCCAAAAAAATAGGCTTCTGTTGGTCTCCACCGCTTGTAAACACGAGAATTAAAAATTAAACCCAATATTGTCATTTCTTTCTAGACGGGTATTTGCTATTCAGAGATTATTTGAGAGTATAGGTACAGTTATTAAAGGAAGAGCAGTGGCTACCACGTGAGTATTGCGAGGTTCGAATCCCAGTCAAGCCCAAGACAATTTTAAAAAAAATTGCTTTCCTGTGCCTGTCCAGCACTAAATGAGTAGCTAGGTCACTTAAACGCAGCAAAAGTAAATGCGAAGGAAAGCAATGGAAACTAATTCATGGTGCCGAACGATATCAATGATCAGGACCATATTCCTATTCACCGACGCTTGGCCCAAGCAAGGGGACTCTGTTACCCCTTTTTTTTTCTTACAATCATTAGATTTAATTAGTTTATTTTTTCAAGGGAAAAAAAGAGATTTTTTTCCCCACAATCATTAGATTTATTTGGTGTATTTTTTTTTAGGGAAAAAGGAGAATATTCCTTGAAATGAAATTCGCTCCTTACCTCCGCCATTCTCATAGGCGATGTAGGGAAACCTCCATACATTTCCTAGGCCGACCGAGAGTCCCACACAGGACAATATAAACTCGGCCTTGTTACCCCACTGACCACGGTCCTCGGAGCCAGGCTGAGGCTCGAGCTCACCCTCTATGGCATCGGCCGGAGACTGGCCATGTCCGCTATTAATACCAGGTCCAGTTTGGTTGCCAGTGCTATACGCAGGCGGAGACTCCTGAAATTTCACAGAGAGGTTTGTGTCAGTCTTGAAAATACAATATAAATTTTCAAAATTTCTGAATCCCATGGAACAATGAAAGTGAGATCATGCGGATTATTCAAAGCAAAAGGTAGAAACTGGTAGATTGTTTTTTGTTGTTGTTTTTTTTGTTTGTGTATATCCAGCCCACAATAAGGTGATTTCAGACTTTCAGGCCCTCAGTTAGGCAAGGGCCCAAGCATGCCTGCAGATATTTGGCGACTCGTTAGCGATTGTGCCACCGACGCCCCAGGAAGCTGATAGAGAAAGAGATAAAGAAGGCAGAAATAGAACGGCATAGAAAAAAAGGAGAGAGAGAAAGAAGAATAGAAGGGAGTTAGAGAGAGGGAAAGTGAAAGAGAGAGGGAAAAAGAAAGGTGGATAGAAGAATCGCACAAAATGTATAGATAGAAAGAAGAAAAAAAAAAGCCATTGAAGATGCATATCCCAGGCATGGATCTTTAAACCAAGCCATAAAGTTAAATGTGCAAAAATCAATATCTTCATAGCATATCAGAAAGGTGAGTAAAATATCAGCTGATGTCGTACAACCACTCGAAGTACAAGTAAGCAAAAAGGAAAGATCGCACAGTATTTCCTAGATAATCAGACGTTTCTGATTCATTTGATCAAGGTCTTCAATTCACACTAGAATAATGAACAGAAGAAATATCAGCATGTACGATTTTATTATCTCTGTGAGGATAAACTAAGACAATTAACTTTTTGACGACTGGGCAATCATGAAGGTCAACAATACCTATTGAATACACACACATACACGGAATTATTGACATTTGATAACACAAGTTTTGTTTAAATCTGAACCACGCGCAGACCTTCACAGAGAATGCTTGTTATAGGAATTGTTATTATTCCATCCTATTTCCCCGTATCATTGGATGTCTCGGAGAGGAAAATACTTCTAGCTAAAATGAAGGCAAAGCGGCAATCTTTGAGCCACCAAACTTCCTTCTGAGCAATAATACAACAACAAAAACAGTAGCAGCCGCAGCCGCAGCCTCAGCAGTGCTTCTAGATAATTTAAAGATGCTAAAAAAGTGTGTTTGATGCAGGCTTCATAGGCTTCTTGTCAAGTTGGTGGTTCTAATTAATTGCTGGGCCTGTCAGCTACAAGTCCTGTGCAATTATCTACTCCAGTCGGCCCAGATCTACAGATCTAGCCGAAGCATTTGTTAGATTTCTTCGATAGTGAACAAGAAAAACACGATTTTAGAATGTTCCGAGGGTAAAGTGTGGTGTGGAAAAAAAAAGGGGGAGGGGGGGGGAGTAAGAAACAA
>BLXT01005315.1:864976-877204 GCA_019648995.1 Plakobranchus ocellatus
AAAAAAAAAAAAAAAGATTCTAATACATAGATCTAAAATAAGTAACACATCTTGAATTTTGAAATTAGGTTTTATGAATCTTTTTTCTTTTGTTTGTGTGGAAAGAGTATTAAAATTAAAATTAAAAAAAAAAAACCCACTGAAGCCAAACAGAAAATGAGCACATTATTTGCAAAGGTGTGGCAAGCCTCAAACTATTTGTTATGACATTTTTATCCATTTTTTTTTAGGGTCATAGTCTGAAAAAAAAAAAAAAATTTTTGTTTCAAATCAACCTGAGAATGCTAGTGACAAGTTCCCATTGACATTTCTGGCAAATGCAAATCAGGAGCAAGATCAACATTGTGACAAAATGCACTTTAAGTAAGATAGAGAACGAAAAAACCCAAACACATCTAGGACGCTTCTTTTTACAGAACAGCTGTGCACTTCATTTCCTGCTGATGTCAATAGTCATCTAGGCATCAAGTAATGCAAGATTGCATAGGCTTTCAAGAAGAGCTTGTCACTCTGAAATTAGATTTGATTTTCAATGTTAACTCCACTGAAGAATTGTTTTGCTCCCATCTGTTTTCAATAATAATTATTGCAGAACAAGGGCAACAAAGTGTGTGTGAAATGCACTGTCTATTCTTTGAGCTTTGATGTGCACTAAAAATTTTTATTTTAAAAGCAGTTCACTTTCACATTATGAAACGATTGTAAAGAAAAACCTTAACAGCATTCAGTTTCAGTGTGGAGGCACCTGCCAGATGTTAATTGCATTAAATGATTAGATTTCTAGCGATTTCAAAACTTTAAAAAGTGACTGTTCATTTTTCCTTTTAATTGTAACCCTAGGTATCGTACTACCAAAGACATAAGCCTTCCATTCCGTGTGATTCCCCTGGTGAGAGAGGTGGGGCGCCAGAAGATGGAAGTAAAGGTGGTGGTTAAGTCAAATTTTAAACCTTCCCTACTAGCTCAGAGAGTGGAGGTAAGATGATGGTAAATATTTTTACCCTGACTTAATCAGTAAGGTTGTGGGTTTTGCTGATCTTTTTTATCAATCTTTGGAGGAAGATATAAAGCTTCTATGAATACACAAAAAAATTCACGCAGGAAGGTTGCTGACTTTTTTTTTTGTAAAGATCAATTCCCTTCTTTCATCAACTGTTTTCTCAAGCAAGCATAAGTTTTCATTTATTTTCTTTTTTCTTTTGTTGGTTGCTCTGCACATAAAGTAATGGAGCAATTGAAATTTAGTATTGAATATTGAAAGCAAAGATGGCACATTTTTTTAAAACAATGTACAGTGGAACACCTTTAAACCGAAATTCTAGGGAATATGATTTCTATTTTGGTTTAAGCATAGTGCATTAAATAAGTAAGATTAAAAGGAGAGTAACCATCTTCCGAAATATTAAGTTAAATCAATCCCACCCATCGTCACACCATAGTGTGAATGAACACACCTATCCACGAATCTTTCTCTCTTTCTTATCCATTTCTTTATCTCCTTCTCTTTCCTTTTCAATTAAGAGGTTATTGCGCCTGTTTTCGATGTAGAATAATAGAGCTCCCATAACTTCAACGTCGCCTAAGTAAGATTTCCGGTCTTGAAGTCTCTACTTTTATAATTTAATAATCATCTAAGTTTCCCGGTACTGCTGTTCTCAGCAAGACAGATGGCTTTATTACTGGCTGTGATGCAACAGTGTTTGCTTAGCTTAGCGCTGACGGGACCTAGATGTGTAGGGAGTGTTTGGCACGTCCCGCTGCGTAACTGAGTGGTGGAAGAGAAGGGATGGGCAAGTGTGTGCACTAGAACTAGACCTAGCCAGACATCGGACGTGGCCGTCTGTAGTGTGAGATACCGGTAACTAACAGTAATGGGTTTGTGTGGAGTAATGCGAGAAAGAAAGAGAAGGGCAAGGTGTGTTTAAAAAAAAAACCAGTCTATTTTTCATGTGACGGTCGGACAGTGACTGGGCTTTCCCTGTAGTTTTTATTTCGCTTTAGCGATAGTTTGGCAGCCAACGCTTTCGGTTTACCGCATGTTGAATAAGAGGAAAACCGGAAAGCTCTTCAATTTCTTTTTGGTTTAGCCCTTTTTTCGGTTCAGCCATTTTTGGTTTAGGTGTGGTCTATTGTATTTCTCATTTTAAAATTTCAAACTTAGAATTGTTTGTGGTTTAAAAAAAATAAAAACATGATGTGTAATTCTTGCAAATCCTCAGCTTGGTTACAATGAAGTTTACGATGTTATGTTTCCTCTTTTCACAGAGGTTAGCTTTGCTTCATGTTCAAGGTATATTGAGATAAGATTATTTGCTGCTCTCTGCAGAGGAGCATGTGTTGGCTTTGAATTAAGAGAATCCAATTCTATACACTTGGGATTTCAAGATAAAATTTAACAAAGTCCAAGAGAAGAAAAAATTTGTATACTTTATGAAACAAATTAATGAGAAGTTCAAACTATCGGGTTTTGGCTATTTGGGTTTCCACTCTAATGTTTTATCTGTTTCAGTGTTCGAAGTTATACTTTTCTTCTGTTTTACCAGGTGCGCATCCCAACCCCTCTTAATACAAGTGGTGCACAGGTGATCTGCATGAAAGGCCGGGCCAAGTACAAGGCTAGTGAGAATGCAATTGTTTGGAAGTGAGTCTTAGTTTTAAGTCTTTTTCTTATGTGACCAAACACAGAAGAACTAGAGTCAAGTCCAGTTTTCATCTAATTTGTATTATTAGACTTCAATAGAAAGTTAAAAACAGAAATGTAGAAAATTATGAAAAACACAGAATAGGGTTAACTTGACATATGTATTGTGTTTTAGTTGGGAAACCTTTCTTTTTATATTTTGCTGAACAAGAGATTTATTTTGATAAGATGTTGCTGGTCAATGTGCTGTCTTCTAAAACCTCAGTGATGCCATCTATTGATGACAAACAATGTAAAGGGAACAAAATTAGATAAGGCTTTCAAAGTTTAAACATTTGTTTTTACCTTTTTTTGACATTCAAAAGATTAGGATCACTGTTAAAAGTTGGCCTGAAGTTTATATAACAAGAATGTATCTTTTTTGTATTTTTCAATTTTAGGTATTTTTTTCAATGCTGTATGAATTTTACTTGGAAGCAGAAATCGAAATTATATCAAAAAGCCAATACTAGGAATCTAAGAAAAGCTGTGTTTAATCAATAGAAACAATAATCTAATGTGAAATGTAAAAAAAAATTTTACAATTATTTTTGTAGATAACACAAAGCATGACGATAGAGATGCCAAATTTAGGGTTTTGGTCAGATTTCAGGCTTTTTTTTTTTCTAATTAAAAATGATCTGGATAATTTTAACTACTTCTCTGTCAAGCAGATCTCGTCTGAAATTTTTAGTTTATCAATCATAGCAAATGTAAATGGCAAAATGAAATTTATTTTTTTCCAAAAAGTGAATCATTAATTTAAATTGGTACTTGTAGTTAGTTCCAATTTGGAATCTACTCTTGCCTTTTGTTTCATATTTTTTAACTGTAATACATTTTAACAAATGTAAAATTGTAGTTTTAATGTACATCCAGCCTGTAATATTTCTTTTCCTTATTCATCATGATCTTGATCCAGATCTGGAATATAATTAAATTTAGATGTAGACCAAGATCATGATCTGCACAAAGAAATGATATAGATATTAGATCAGGACCTGATTAACTCTACAGGGGTGGATTTAGCTGAGAATTTTAATTTCTTTTTATGCAGGCCTATGCCCACTTTTGTTAAGTTAAGATCTAGAGCTCAAGTTTGGTTTATCTCTGGGCTATACTCAAATAGCTTAGACTTTCAGTGAAACTAAAACCTAAAGATGAAAAAAAAATCCAAATTCTGGATGAAAATAAAGATTTCTTTGTAAACTTAACAAGACTTTATCAATCGCAGTGATTTTGAAATAGATGGACTTGACCAAATTTGTTATTTGCAGTTTGGGCTTAAACTGTAAAAAATTGACATTCCCTTATTGTTTGTTAGTCTGTAAATTTTAAAATTTTTTTCATGATAAAAAAAGCCCCACCTAATTTCTGGAATCATAAAGGATAATTTCAAACCACTGTTCCGTTAGAATTTCTCCCTCAAGCAGTAGTTATGTAGTTTAGTAGGTAAAATGTAATAAAACTGAACAAATATAATTGAAGAGTAGGTAAAACGAAATAAAATTGGACAAATACAATTGAAAAGCTCATAAGGTAAATCAACAGCTGGAACTTGCACCATTCATTTTATGCCAAAGTGTAAAAAATAGATGAAAGGAAGCTAGGGGTAAAGCATCACATATAATGTAGTTTCAAGGCGTGCACAAATCTACTGTTTAGTTTTGCTTTGGTGTATTATGATGAAGGATGTTACAACTTCTCTACATTTGTATTATTCAGAAAGGCCCTATCTTAGAAATACATTCAGTTTTTTTTTTTTTTTTCCCAATTTGTCACTCCAGGATCAAACGCATGGCTGGTATGAAAGAGTGTCAGCTAAGTGCAGAAATTGAATTGTTAAACACAGACAAAGGCAAGAAATGGACCAGGCCACCCATTTCTATGAACTTTGAGGTCAGTTTTGGCAGTTAAGATGCTTTTTTATTTATGTGTAGTTATAAACTTTCTAGTCGATTTTTTTTCTTTTTTTAAATTTCTTTTGTGCTTAAAAGGCAGAGTTACTAAACTTTTTTGTTTTCCAATTTTCACAAACTTTTTTTTTTCTTTTTTTTACAAAACATATATTATACTTTTGCAAATTTATGCAAAATTTTTTTAAAAAATCATAGGGTAAGCCATAGAATGTATACAGTCACCACAAAATGAATTGTTTTATGGAAAAATTAGCCATGGGCAAATGAGTTTTGGCGTGTTTCACAAACATAAAATCAGAATGTCCCAAAAACATAAAATTTTCAACTTTAACAAATATATCAAACGAAAGAAAAATTAATGCTGAATTCAAATTTAAAACTCTCTTGACCTAGAGAGCTTTGTTTTTAAAGTTACAGTTAAAGAAACGTACCTTACTTCTGATCTGAGATAGGCTTTTTTTCAAGTAATCATTTTCCGCACTACTCCATCATCCTTTGAGCGTATATGTTCGCAAAGATGCAATTAAAAGCAGTAAAACATTCACGATAATGTGTTTGTATAAATGGAGCATCTCACATTGCGTGTGTCAGTGTTCATGATATGCGTAACTAGGCCTAGTGTGTGTCGCAATTGTCATACATACGCACTTTTTGTGTGTCGGTGCGTCGGATAAAGCAGTCACATTCGTTTAGGCCTACTTGTTCACAAACCGCCAAAATATATCGCCTTATGTATGATTGCTACTGTGTTTTCACCCAATAACTATTGAATATGTGTTAAACGAACTAAAATAAGTTATTTTATTGGCGTAAATGAGGCGAAAGCGCATCATGGATAGCGTTTAAGCGATCTCGAAAATGTAGATCTACACTGCGATTGCGTACTCTTAAAGCGTACACCCGGCGACACCCAAGACAAATTTAAGGCTAAACATACTTTAAAGCGATGTTTGGGAATATCCGGTACTGTGAAATCAATGATACCGATAGACTTTACTTCCACAAAAAAGGTTGACAGAACACTGTGTACGACGAGGATGTGTTACTGAAAGTGAAAGTGCATACCTCCGACGGCAGTGTCACACTGCGTGTGCGCATGCATTGTATGGCTCAAGCAGCTAAAAATAATAAAATTATAGCGAAACAGCGGTATGTTCCGATAGGTAGAATCCCATTTGAGTTTCACACAAAAAAGATTTGGCAGAAACCGATTTTAAGTGCTTATACCGAAAGCTTATAACTTATGCTGTGACGACACACAAGACACTGATGTCATAGGAGATTTCCCAGCCCTCATGTGGGTCATCGGTAAACATCGGAACTCCCCGATTATGTTTAAAATGTAACAGAAACCTCGAACGCTGTGTTGAAAGAGCCAAACTGACCCCTGTTTTCCCAATTTTAGAGCTGCAAGATGTCCCCAATGAATGTTTATAAAAAATGGGATATTATGTGTGTTGTTTTTTTCGGAGGTTCACACATTTTTTTTTTTCTTGGCGTAAAGAAAGAGCAAAACAGCATTTTTTGTTACCTTAGTTTAATTACATTGTCAAGAACACACATACCAAAAAAGAAGTAATTATATATTTTGGTTTGTTAATCTAATGATTGACATAGAAATTAGAATCTGCTATTTCAGACCTGTTTGTGGAATACGCCTTTTATGCCCCTGAGAGAAGACTAACCAAAGATCTTAGGCAGCATTTGCATATAAATTTGAAAATTGTAACTACCCATATTCATAACACTGATTCCTGTCTCAAAATGGTGGTAATGCACAAGTCATTATCAATACTTTTCGAAATAACAAGGGAACGGTTTAACCACACAGTTTTGTTCAAGTGAACACATAAAAATAAAATTTGATGTCTCATATTTCACAAACATGAAGATATTTGTAACGAAGAATCTTACATCACTAATTTTTCAAGCAGAAAACTATACAATATTATAAAATTTTGAGTCTGTAAAATTTATAATTGAGATTTATTGTTGCTTTTTTAAGAAGGCTGTCTTGAGCTCATTCATCATTTTGAAACTTTACAGGTGCCATTTGCGCCATCTGGTTTCAAAGTGCGCTTCCTCAAAGTTTTTGAGCACAAGATCAATTACAGCGACCATGATGTTATCAAGTGGGTGCGTTACATCGGACGCAGTGGCTTATATGAGACAAGGTGTTGAGTTTGATTTATTCATGTGTAGCGTACAAGTTAGAGTTTTTAGGTATTTTTATGTGAGCCTGCTCTCTGAAACTTTCAAGTATCTTGTGGTTTATATGTTAGCTAATTATAGAACTGATTTTATGTTTAGCATGTCAATGAACATAGATTTGTGATAATATAGGAGTAAAAATGTCTCCTGTTTTTTTTTTTTTCTCTTGTCTGTTTAATTGATGTGGTATATTATATTGATAGCTGAAGTAATTTTTGGGGGTCCAATTGTAAAAGCAGATAGGGGTCTTACTTATTCCTGTCTAGCAAATATAGAAAGAAGTATTTTTTTGGATTGGCTTACAATCATATTCATAAATGGTTGCTGGCCACTCAGTTAACTTTTTTCACAAATAAAACTTGTGGTCTTGTTAGTTGATTGTATTTGTTCTTATGATTTTTTAAAGGTCAAGTTGACTTGTTCAAACATCATCAAACATTCTGTTTAAAAATTACAAGGATTGAGTTGTGAATGTGAATGCCTCTTGTTTCATAATAAAAAAAAGGGTTGTTCTTGTTCTTAAAGTCAAGTTACATTTATAAACAATATTCGATTTTGTTTTGCGAACATTGCAATATTTATCTGTATAGGTAGAGGTTAAAAATTTATGTAATATATTTGATGTGGACTAGAGTGTTATGCGTTTTTGATATATATGTCTGTGTCAGATGTGTTCAGCATTGTAGAGTGGATGTGTATTTATAACACACACCTTGTTCAACTTGAACAGGTGTTCCTCTTCGCAACTCAATGATAGATTATTTTCTAAGAAATATTATCATGTCATTTAAAATGCTGGACAAGCCAGAAAAATCAACAATCAGGGCCTTTATTATGTTGCAATTCAGTGTAAACTTTTGTGTAAAAGTCTTATTTGGGATTTTGGGGGGGGGGGGAATTGTGGGTTTGTGATCCATGCTTATATTATTTGTGCTCGACGTCGACTTCTGTTTTTTTAATTTATGTTACTTTACTTTTTTTTTCAAATTTTTTTTTAAACAAATTTGAAACTTGTTTTTTTTTTTTCCTTTAAAAATTCTGTCAACCAGCAAAAGTATCAAGATTTTTCATATTTGTCCCATTTGTGTCATGTTTTCAAATTTGTTTCGTGTCACGATGTTCGTCATCCCCGTTTCAGAGTTTTTATTGTCTTTGCAATGTTTTGAAATTTGCTGCTTTGTATTTGAATGCTCTCATGATGATAATGGTTCTGTTAGCCACTGTCATTTTATTGCCATTATGAAACCGATAACCTCTTGTTATTGTCGGCAGCATTCCAGTGAGGAGGAAGATGCATTCTAATTTAGACTGCCCTGTTTCCTGAATTATTTTCATATTTTTGTCTACTTTGAGTATCAATCCTTGCAAATTCCAGCCTGTGATTATACGATCAAGACTGTATTAAGGTTAATGTGTTATTACAAAATAAAAATTAGAGGAGCAATTTTATATAAAAAAAAGTCTTGGCATAAGTTTATTTCAAATTTGTAAACATCTTCCCCCAATATAATATATAGTCAGATTTTGACTTTCTTTGGACAAGATTGTTGTTTGTATATAAATATTATATTATCAAAACTGCCAGTTTGAAGATAATGTTCTCAAAGTTCAAAATTAACATTGAAAAACAAAACTTATCTTCTAAAGCCTATTTGAAGATCCAGATTAAGGTATCCTGTAAGCTGAAAAGTATTTTATTGCAATATTCTACGTATGTTACAGCAGATAAAATGATGACTTATTGAGCTGCAGCTTGATGCCAAAAAAAATGAAAGCTAAAATTTTCAAGGCACAATACCTATGAAACCGATGATTACTTATAATGGTACTTCCAGGCAACAACACAGCAGATGCAATGTATGCTTGTTCAGTTGTTTTTTTTTTTCCCCTTCTTAGCAGTTTATCTGTGCAATACTCATGATTTCTACATTTTATGCCAAGAGTTATTAGAAACTGCTTTTCATGTAGTTCACAGAGGTATCTGATTTTTTAGTCGCCCAAACTGAATGGAAGTGGACCTGGGTGACTAAAATTGTTCATGTTTGTAACTTTGTGATACAAAAGAGTGTTTATGCCCAATTTATGATAAAACACGGCGGCATAAAAAAGGGCTTTGGTCAAAATTTCTAAAAAGATCTTTAGGCTCTCACAGATAAAATTCTCGACAGATATAAGCAGGTCTTCATATCATCCTTGATAACTTATTTCTTGACATCTTTTCAAGTTTCCTTGACAGATTTTTCTTCATTCAACAGCAAAAGAAACAAAAAAAGCTCTTTATTTAGCAACAATACAGGATCTTTTTACAAAAGCTTGATTTTGTTTGACAAAAGCTCATGTGTTTATTTAATTATACATCAGGTTACTGCTGAATTTTTAAAACAGGATCTTATGGCTAAACGTTCTTTGTCTAAGTGAACTTTATTTTCAATCTCTTTTATTCATTTATATTTCACTTAAAACAACTTACTTCTTGTCCTTATCTATCCTTCAATGTTTTCCTTTCCCAAAATAGTGTTGTATAAGCTGCCCTTTTTAACTACCCAACTGTATCATAATTTCAAATGTCATGAAAATGTGGACGTTATATGTACATGTAGTAAATTATCTTTTTTCCAATAGTATGAAATTCATGTTCTACGTTATACTGTGTAGCAAATAAAGCATTTGATATTCTGCATTAAACACAACTGGTTTCTTCGGTCTTTCTTCCAGTTTCATCTGGTTCATCGTTATTGTTCTTTAGGTGTTTATGGAAAAGAGGTCAGGGATATATTTGGATATCTGAATTCATGCACCATTCCTCCATTTTTTTTTTTTTTGAGGGGGGTGTCGAGAATTTTTAATTTGGATGCGCAATTTTACTGGAATTGCTGTCTCAAGTTTTTGTGACAAATGAGTAGCTTACTTTAACTTCTAGCAATACATAGTAGAAAAAAAAAAATACTACTCTTCACTTCTGAAAAAGAAAAAAAAATAGAGCAAAAAATTTTTAAAAATTGACATTTTTGAGTAGATGTATTTCAGTACCAGTAACCAATATTTTGATGATTCTGGAAAAAAATGTTATACCTTTCCACAAAAATCGAACTGTAATATATTGAAATATTCTTTGTTTTCTTATACAATATACATTTACACATGAGCAATTGCCAAAAGATGTACCTTAAAACTGCTTTCTTTTGTTTCAATTTTGTTTTGAATAAAAGGCCCACTAATTTCAAACCGGAATGGGTCAAATAGTGACGTTCAATTCATGCAATATTAGATTTTATGTGTAGCAGTGAATTCAAATTAGATGTTACATGTAGCAGTACATTCAAATTAGAGAAGTGTTTTCATCATCAAGGCTTGTTGAACACTTTGACTATAGTATCAAGCTATAATTATACATCCTCGGTGGATGTAATTCCCTCTGTCTGTCTGTCTGTCTGTCTCTCTCTCTCTCTCTCTCTCTCTCTCTCTCGCCGCCTCCCCCTTTTCTTTACTCATGCCCGCTCTCACTTTCCAACGATTCCTCCTTTCTTTCTCTCACATCTCAAGTTCTTTCAATTATATTTCTTCATCCTGACATCACCAGAATCCCTAAAGGCGTGAACGTATGTACAAAAATTCCCCAAATCGGCCAGATCTGATGTGTGTGTGTAATTCAATGACTGTGTCTAAGTGTGACAAAACCTAGTTCTAGATATTTCCATTTGGTTCACGACCTCAGATAAGGCTATTTCTTCTTATCATTTGATATAGGGCATTGTCTGGAACAGACATTGGTGATCATGTTCCTCCACTCAAACCTATTCTCAGTAAGCTCATAAAGTTATTGTTCCAACCCTTATGAATTTGATAGTCCAATGAATTGGTACTGAAAGAGGCTAATTTTGAGCGATCACTGGTTAAAACCATAAGACAGTGACAATTACAAATTTTAGGTCTTATTTGCAGACACATCATTGGGAACATTGTAGGTAAAAACAGTAGAGATAAACAGAATAACTTTTAAGTTTTATTGAAAGTCTTAAGTCATGGGCAATATAGGAAAGGGTAGCAGCAACAACTGTACGAGGCTACTAGTTACCTCAAAAACGATTGTCACAGATTTACTCAGCAACAAGAAAAGTTAAAAAACAAAAAAGGGAGCTTACTCTGCCGAGTAGAATTAGTAAGAAATGGGCAGAACAAGTTTATTTTTTTCTGACGACTGATAAAAAAGATAACTATTATTATTCCATAACTCATTTTTTAACTGTTGCAAGTGTCGATGATATTTTTTAGGGGGAGGGGGATATTAGTTAATTTCATTGAAAATTACAAGAATGGTTATTTATAAGTGTTGCTGTAAAAAACTACGTATTTGATAGCTGATTTGATGCTGTTTATGACAAACCATTAATTTTTTAGTGTTATTATGGACCAAATATTAAAGAAATAAAATTTAAAATTTAACATTTAGTGTTCTTCTTATTGTTGTTGTTGTTCATCATCATCATCATCATCATCATCATCATCATCATCATCATCATCATCACCATCATCATTATCATCATCAACAACAACAATAACAGCAACATTATTATGCTCTGCAGGGCTCACAAAAGTGGATTTAAAGTTAGTTATATCGTCTTAAAGAAAAGAAAACTACCAACTGTATCTGTATGCCAAGAAAAAACATTGAAAAGGGAAAAGAACAGTTGGGAATCAGGCATAAGAGAAATTAATAGATTGGAGAGAATGAAAACGTTAAAGGAAAGAAAAAGCTATGATTGGTCGCCCTAAATGAATTAATGCTAATAGGAAATGTAGGCCTTAAAGACAATCAAAAAATATAAATAACTAAGGTACTTATGAAATTGTACACATTTCTTGTCAAACTCAAACTTGCATGCGACAATTAGCCCCAAAATGAAAGACAATATTTTCAATACTTCAAATAAAAAATTAAAAAAAAAAAATACGATTATGGTGAAAAAAAAAAAGAACCTTTCTGTATCCAAATCTTAGAGTCTTGTTGTCGAATTTTAGATAGATAAAACAAATAATACAAAAAGCAGCAGCAGCAGCAGCAGCAGCAGCAGCAGCAGCAGTAGTAGTAGTAGTAGTAGTAGTAGTAGTAGTAGTAGTAGTAGTAGTAGTAGTAGTAATAGTAGTAATAGTAGTAGTAGTGGTAGTACTAGTAGTAGTCGTCGTCGTAATAGTGATTTATCTATTAGTGGTAGCACTAGTGGCAGCAGCAGTAACAGTAATAGTAGTGGTAGTAGTAGTAATGGTGATGGTGGTGGTGGTAGTAGTGGCAGTAGTAGAAGAAGTAACATGAAACATGAGCATTTTCGAACTCTGTTTGGTGTCATTCATCTCTTAAAGTAGCACTTGTAGAAGCAGTAGTAGTAGCAGCAGCAATGGTAGAAGAAGAAGAAGAAGAAG
>BLXT01005315.1:926155-937935 GCA_019648995.1 Plakobranchus ocellatus
CCCCCCCCCCTCCCTTAATCCTTAGGTCTTGGATCTTTACAGAGCACCTTCTATTGCCTGTTCCATATTCTTGTCTTGTGGATTAAAAATATTAAAAATCAAGAAGTCCGACCCATCATTTGTGCTATCCTCATTCGACTTTCCCGTAACTGTGCGTCATTACTTTTGCTGCTGTTGCCATTGTTGCTGTTGTTCTTAGTGGTGCTGCTATTGTTGGTGTAGCTGAGTAGAATGTTGCTGGCTTGAGAGTTGCGGTTAGAGAGTGATGGAGGTGCTGGAGAGGGCATAGCTTGGGAGGCAGATGGCCCATCAACCCGGCCCTGGCTACTGGTAGTGCTATGAGCAGAGCCCAAACTGGCAACACTGCCTCGCTTGCTGCCATTAGAACTGTAGCCACCTGGACTCAAGAACAAAAACAGAAGAAATAGAAGCATGCTTAAGGAGAGATGAAGAAAAATATCAAAGCTGGCTGAGAGCAAATGATGGGAACAGTTTAAATTATTTTCAAATTGTATATTTTTAGTTCAGTCCAAAAGAATCAGGGGTCGCATTTTGAAGGTCTATACAATTGAAAGTTAGAAAGAGCTGTGTTAATTCTGAGCAAAGACATGGGATTTTTCAATTTCTTGGGACAAAAAAAGTACTTCAAGGAAGAAAAAAAAAGAACTTTAAATTGATTTATCTCAAAAGTTGTATGTACACCTAACTCTATGGGATTGGTCTCTCTCTCTCTATCTCTTGCTTTAATAAATTTTAAAAACATCTGTGAATGAAAAGGATAGACCTATATCCTACGTAAACAGTTTGTATACTTTTTAAAATGGTTTTTTATTATAGATTAGAAATTTTTCGAAAGTCTTTTGACTTGTCTTGAGGAGTTGGAATCTAACAATAACTTTCAGAGACAGCCATGTAAACAATATTATTAATGTTTGAGATAATATTCATTCTTCAAATATCTAATAGCAACATCTTGATGAAGGGAATCACAATCAAATGTTCAGATAAATGAGGAAGAAAAGCAATGACAACGTAATAATCAGCTCAAAAGAGCTGTATTTGGCTGAAAATATCTCAATAATAACATACAGATAGAGAGAGATAAAAAGAGAAGGACACAGAGAGAGTGGAGAGAAATAGACAATAAACAGAAACATAAAAACAGGAGAGAGAGAAGGAGAGAGGGATAAAGAGGGAGAAAGAGAGGAGAGTGATGACAAAGAGAGAAAAAGAGAAGGGTGAGAGAAAGAGGGAGAGAGAGAGAGAGAGAAAAAGAGAAGAGGTAACAGACCTGGTGGTCGCTTTAGCTCCAGCAACTGTCTCCTTGCCTCACTGAGAGCTTCCGTCAGCTCAAACCTTTCCTCACATTCTTTTTGAACAATGTTTTGCAGAAACTTGGCCTGTTCAGAGTTAAAAATAGCAAAAAAGACTAATTAAAAACTTACAAGAACATAAATTAACAGATAAATACAGAAATGCCTAACTTTGAAAAAACTTTCAGGAACCTCAAGGGCAAAAATGCAGAACATAAGGTAAAAATGTGGCACAAACCTGAATATGACAAAAACTGATGCTGATTGAACAAAAATGAATGAAGCACTCAATTTAATAAAATCTCCATTAAAAAAAAATGCTTTAGGACAGGGGAGAGTGAAGAGGATATTAGCTCCTGTCGAAATTGGTGCTACCACTAAGCCAATTTGTCTAACATACAGCTTCCGAGCGTATATTCTAATCATTTTACCTTAATGTTGAGCAAACCAGCCCTAAACTAACCATATATAAAAAGAAAAATTGTACTCAAAATTTTAATTATACTCATAATGCAATGGCATGTTTAATTTTGGGTCACTGATTTCAATGTTGCAATTAGAATTCAATTTTACTAGCTTTTCTCCGTTCAAGAATAAGCACATTAAACAATCCCCTTTTCCATCCCTGAAATGCAGAATGCCTTGATGTGTTCTATTCAAATGCAATGCTGTTGTCCCTTGCAAATGGGAACTTTTGTGTAGAGCAGTTTCCTTTTGGGCACTTCGAAGATATGTAGATTTATCCAAGATACGCAGGCTTGATTCACAGAATAAAACAGTTTCAGATCTACAACCTTCTAGAGGTAGTTCATAATTATCACAGGACTGGCAATGGCTAGAGCCTGGTGTCAATCAAAAAGTCTCGTGCCAAGCCTCGAACTTCCATGCTGGATTTATTTTGGAGCATGCAAAACACTAGATTAGGCTAACTCTTTTAGACGTATTCAGACATAGCGCATATAGTCTCAAAGTCTAAATTATTATGTTTAACCAAACTATTGACTTGAAGTTGACAGATTAGAATCAGGAAAAAATTGTATCCCAAATGTATTAATTTCTATTAAAACTGCAACTCTGCCACAATGATTCTCTTAATTTAAGGCCCTGATTTCAAATTTGCTGGCAGAATTTTCGTATTTGCTTTCCTTGTAAAGATATGTCCGTTGAAAAAAACCCTAGTCCAGGTCTGTGATTGCACAGTGCGAAGGACCGACCATCAATGCGTCAATAGTCAATGATTGTAGGCCTAAGAATGATATTAGTATACATCTATGTACTGCACCAATATGTTTGATCCACCTCACACAAACCCCTCTTTAGCCTACATGCAAGATGCATGCACGGTGACAGGTAGTTTTTTGTTCTTGTTGTTTATGAAAAAAAGAGGTCTAGCCAAGACCATACATGTAATAAGTTTGAAAAGTTTGTTGCAGTGTTGGCGCTGCTAAATTTTTTCTTACTTTGTTTTAAGTCCCCCAAGATTCTCATGCTACTTATGCAACAATAAACCAGGTTTATTACAAAAGGTATGGTCAATCACAAATCGGCAAAATTCGAGAACGAATCCGAAAACCCAGAATGGTAGGCATGTCTAACAAAATAGTATAACAGAAAGTGAAAATGATAAAAATAATAAAAATAATTATAATAATGATGATGATAATAATAATTATAAAAAAAATAACAACAATATAAATAACAGGAAAATAATAGTTATAATGATGAAAATAATTTATTTTAACATTGAGCCATATTAAAAATTATTTCCAATAATGTTTCTTAAGAATTCCCATGCTTTTAAAAGTATATATTGCTCATGACGAGTCTGACTGAGTCTGAAGTTGCCTTTTGAACATTTTTAACCATTGAAACAGCTTGAAACTTCAGTCTGTGACATTTTTAAGGGTGGAATTGGAAAAAAGCTATGTTTATTCAGAGCCAACTTATGGAATTTTTAAGTTTTGGCAAGAAGCACTTCAAAGATAGAAAAAAGAACTTAAAATTAATTTTCCTTATTAATGGAAACATTAAATTCAAGGTATATGAACAAATTCATGACAATCTCTCATGCTCCCGTGCACAATACCTCTTCTTGTGCTTCTCTGAGTTTTAACTGCGTATCAGCTATGCTTGAGTGAGCATCTGTTAACTGCTGCTGAGTTTCTGCAAGGTTAGCTTTGAGCTCGGACATCTGACCTGATCCTTCGCTATCCAAGCGAGCTGAGGAGCAAAGGCAAACATGAGGGCTGATTAACAACACATGGTGACGGAAATGGAGAGGGATTTGGGAAAGGGAGGGGTGAGAAAATGAACATTAAGATGTTGTGGCCACATGATCAGAAAAGCAGCTAAATCAATTATTACGGTATTGTTATCAGATAAAGCAGTAAGTGATTCAGTTGGGAGGGAAATTCTTTAGGTTCCAGGCATGCAGCAGTTTGTCAGTGAGCATGGGTCGGCATTTCACCTTGCCTTCAAAACACTCAGATAATTCATACTCCTCAGCCTTTAAGCTGGTTGCAAAAGAATTCAACTTACAAGAAACAACATTCTCTTCCTCCTTTCTCTCCATCTCACAAATTTCCTAGCCAAAAATAGTTATATATATTCAAACTTAAAGCAGTAACTGTGGCCTAAAATTATTTTTTTCTGTCATGTGCTAATAGAAGATTCACCTTGACATATATTATGCACTTGATTCTTTGCCAGATATTGGCAGTCAGTTTCAGACAAGGGTCAAGGTCAAGGTTCTGCTTGACGTCTACACTAAAACTTCTCTTTGGGAAAAAATTTACTGCTCTCTTGCAAAGAGGGAGTAACAATCAAAACTCTCTAAAATCTCAATGTTTAGCTTGTAAAATGATAAAAACTGAAACTCACCTAATCTGTCCTGAAGATCACTGATAATCTTTTTGAGGCTAGTGATCTCCCCTTGCAGCTCTTCTTCTCTCTCTTGATGCCTGAGTTTTCTCTCTGCCAACTGACGCTGCAACTCTTCCAGCTCCTGCTTCAACTTCTGCTCTATTTGAGCCAGCTCTGTTTGCCGCTGCAGACATAGATAAATAAGGTGGAGAGAAAGAAAAAAAAGGCATATCACTTAAACAATTGTCTTGTGAACAGTCAAAATGAATTATTCATATTAGAGATTAGCCTTACATTTAAAGCAATGCTTTTTTTTTTTGGTCCATTTTTAATCACTTAACCTCATCAGACCGGATTACCGGTAAACCGGGATCCTCTTCAAATAGATCTCTGCCGGATTCCCAGTAGACCGGGATTCACTTACCCATTCATAGAACCTGACTAAGTCTCTAAAAATATTCAACCAATCAGGTTTCTGTTGTCATCACATGAGGTCAGATTGTTTAAAAATGCCTGCGACCATCAGTTGAGTTGTTTTCTCCTCATGCTTTGTGAAATTTTAACAAATTTTCGACATGAGGAAGGCATTAAAATAACCAGGGACGTTATCAGGGAAATCCCCAAAACAAAAATTGTTTTCTGCAAATATATTTTTGAACAAATCATTGGTTCTGAAGAATTTTAACAAGAATTTGACCAAGATTAGCTTATAATGAAAGTGGCAGCGATGACAATAAGTTAGAAGAGCTGATAGACAGATCTAGATCTAGATCTATAGATGAATATAAACTTGAAGATAAAGATTGATGGTGAAAGAATTAGATTTCAGGAAGAAAATTTAGACAGGGGTTGATCAGAGACATTTACTGAGCTAAGATCTAGATCTTGATTCATTGGACTCTTTCTGTAAATTATATCCTCATTATTCTTCTGATAAATTTATCTGTACCCTGCCCTGAATTCAGCCATTTTACTCAGGAGCCCAGGTAGGAGAGGATGATAGCCAGAATGGGCTCAGGTTTGAAAGAGTTAATATGATGGCAAAAAACTAGATTAAGTGACCTTTGTAGCACGCTTAATTTTCATAATTAAAACTGTTTTCAAACATTTATAACATAAGTAATAAAAAACTTATTTTCAATATCTGTTTCTCAAACCTGCCATTTCTCTATACTGATCATGCAAAAAGAAAAGAGGCGAGTATATTATCCTTTTTTTAAAGAAGAGTACTTTTAAATGTGGCTTTGATTTTCAATATTGATAGAGATTTGTAAGACCTGATCTTTAATTCTGTGAAAACCTCCTTCCTCACAGTCACACACAAAACAAAGCAAAATAAAACAACTTGTCAGTCAAACATATTCATTACATGAAAATGTTCTTGAAAAAAAAATCCTAAACAAAATATGAGCAAATTTTTCTGTCAAAATATCAAAATATCCAGGGAAAAAATAGCAACTAAAAGGGCCCAGGTATTTTTTGGCAACGCTGGATTCCACCTGAAGTGAGATGATTAAAAAAAAAAAAAAAGAAGAAGAGAAGAAAAACATACCATATTATTTTTGTCCCTTTCCTGATTCTGAAACTTCTTGAGAAGCTCGTTGTATTTATCTTTCTCAATCTGGAGTTCCTTCAAAGACAAGAAGAAAGTGTGAAAATGATGCAAAAAGGTTTGGGCTTTACAACTACTGAGAAACTCCTGATCTACTCCTTTAAAGAAGCGACATTCTTAAAAAAAAAAAGACAATAATCCAGTATTTCCTGTTTTGTTTAATTGAATTGCTTTTGGCACTCTCTTATTGATTTTTTTTTTAATCTTTCTTTTTTTTTTTTTTTTAAGTTGCAACTACAGTAGTGATCTAAAGACAATAATAAGACAAAAATGAGTAAACCGTAAAGCAAAAAAGGAAGACTTATATATGTATCCTCCACAAATCTGTCTTTCTTAAAAAAAAACAAACTGCTGTGAATAAAATAGCTTTAACTTGTGACAAAAATGAAATCCAACTTTGCAACTTTGCCAGCATTCACAGTTTTGCATATATTTTTAGATTTTTAGTTTGAAACTGATCTATGTTGTATATAAGTTGAGATTCAGTTTGTGCCAGAGATCTATCTTTAGCTTGCATCTTATACTTCATGCCATTAAAAACTCTTCTAAAAATGGCAGCCATTTTATAAATATATAAGATTTTCTTTCTAATAAATATTGGAGGTTGTGTGAACATCAACATGATTGTGTTGTATTGTGTTGTAATAGGAACTTATTGGCAGACTACGTTTTGCCATCTTGTGCCAAGTCAAGAGGGAATAAACAGCCCAAGCAAAGTTTGCCTTATTGCATAAAAGCACAAAGGTACACAAGGATGAAAGTAAAGAAACCAAAACTTACCATCACAAAGTTGTGCTTCAGATTTTCTTCTAGAATTTTCATCTCACTTTGGTGCTTTGACTTCTCAGCTGCCACAGCTGCCTGAAGCTAAAATAATATGATGGAAAAAAGCAGATCTCCAAAAATGATGAATAGTCGCATCATGTAAAAATACATAGAAATACAGTGCTAATCAGAATTTTTTTTGCAGGCCTTATTGCAAACTACATTTTATAATTTGCTGGCATTTACAAAATCCAAATCCCGTAGTCTGATGATGTTATTAAGAAGGTTTAATGTGTTTTTCTCAATACATGCTTTTTTTTGTCAAACAAAACCTTACTCCTACAAGATCTATGTACAAATTTCCTTGGAACTTGGTATAGAGTGGTACTCTAAATAACAACAAACAAAGCTTTTATCAGTATCATGTTCATTCCCTTTCTTGGAAATCTGACTTTTTCCATAAAATCTGAGAGTAACCTAAAGGTTTAGAGAGAATGAAAAATTATGGTTTTGAAAAATTCCCAAGATATCAAAAAATCCTTTTATTCCCTTTTAGATAAAATGCATCTGATAATACAATAAGAGTTTCAAATGATTGAAGGTTAAACTGCAAGATTTGATAGATTTGACTAGTTACATCCAGATATATTTTAAAACACTGGAATAAAACATGCTATAACCAAAAGATTCAGAGCATACAACTCAAATGCATTATCTTCACTGACTGTACCATTCTCATGCTACCAGTGCAAAGCTGGTACTCAATTGCATCTATATATATGCTGTAAGAGTAAATCTGACTGTAAATGGTATTCACATTGACTCTCACAGTATAGGTATGGATACAATCAGTTAAAAAATCAGATAATCTGCTCATTGAAATTAAATGATGGAGGCCATTACCATGGTAACAATATTTCGAAAATTTTCCCTACATTTAAACATGACAAATGCAATAGTGAATCTTAAAAAGCCCATCGCTCAAAAGAAAAAAAAAAACCCATCTTCCTTCCTCTCCTTCCCCTCCCCCCCTCAACTACCGGACCTTTTACCTCGCTCCCCACCCCAATGACCCTTGTGTTCTAATAATATTTTACTTTTAATAGTGCAAAATTACAACAATGTTAATGTACAAGAAAAAGTTTACACTGATACTCAGATTATAAACTATATTTCTCCCTCCTGGGACTGCCTCTACCTTTTTCTTCCCCTCCCTTCTTCTTCTTCTCTCTCTCTCTCCACCCTGCCATCCTCACCTTTTGTGGCCAGTTGTCCATTTCTGCCATTTTGTTTTTAAAACTTTCTCTCAGTTCTTCAATCCTGTTCTGATGAGCTTCTATCATTAGTTCTCTGTCGCGATAAAGCAATATGAAGAAATACAGATACAGAAAATCAAAATAAAACACAGATGAATGCTCTCTCTCTCTCTCTCTCTCTCTCTCTCTCTCTCTCTCTCTCTCTCACATACACACAAAAGTGGGATTGATCACTCTAGGGGGAGTTTTGATAAGTTGAGTTTACAATCATCATAATGTAACTCAAAACACTAGGAACTCTTTTTTATCAACTTCTCATTCTGGCCAACCTATTGACTGAGAATACTCTAACAGAAATAGGCAGTATGAAATACGATGCAAGAACCAAAACAAAAGAATAGGTAAAAAATACCCTTCATTCAGAAATGGGATTTCATTTCTTCAAGAAAAGTAATAGAACGAAAAAAAATTGACTAAGAACAAACTTTTGAGTTGCTAAAAGAAGGGCAACAGTGACAGAATAAGACTGTGGAGAAAACATTTTGAATTTTAAAAAAAGGGAAAGCAAAGTAAAGGAAAAAATAAAGATATGAAGGAGGCAGCTTAAGCACGGAAAAGATGCAGGAATGTAAATAACATGAAAAGCATTAATTTCAAAACAAGGAGACAAAAGAAGAGAAAAGAGAAATTCTATAAAACAGAATAAAGAAATAAGAAAATGAAACAAGGCAAGGAAAATACTTATATTAATTCTTAAAGTTAAAATTTCAAACAAAAAGCTGAAATGAGTAAAGTCACCAAACTAAAAAACTTGGTTAACTTGAAGAGGTTGAAATTCACCTTTTTAATTACAAAAAATTATCTAATGTTCTTTAAAGTGGCAAGGAAATTCCTCTGCATCCAGAAAAATTGAGCTTTAATCCAGCAATAATTTTTATGACATATCCATTTTAATTTAGTCATTCAGACTTCAGCTAATTTCAACAAATTATTTCTACATAAACTGTAAAAGATTTGATAACAATTTCCAATAAAGGCTAATAACTCAGAGAGAATGACCAAGCACCATACCAAAGGTGAGGCCACAAGTGACAATGTCTTATGTTTTCAAATTTAAAAATATGAATTCTGATCACAAGTGAACAAACTTTAAACAGGTGCCAGGTCTGTGATATTCATCAGCAGCCATGGCTTTCTATTTAATCTCATCTTTAGATAAAACCCAGGAAATTGACACTAGTAGGCCTTTTACCTGTTGACCAAAATCAAAACCTAGAAATAACATTCCCTACCTTTCAATATATCCTCCGTTTATCAACTGTGTCAATCAAAGACAGGTATTCAAAGCTTTTTTTAAGGCATGGCTACCTTAAAATTTTCATCTGTTTTTATATCGTATCTTTCTTAAATGGACAAGTACAGCACGGACTCGTTATTCTTTTCTCTAACCTTAAAATTCTCAATATTTGTCCAACAAATCATATTTCTGCCTTTTTAAAATTTTTTCTCTCTCTCCTTTGTGAGTGCTCAATGACATGTATTCATATTTTAATTTTAGGTTTAATTAATTTTTAGGCCTTCATACTTTTTTCTCTTCTTTGTTATCAGGTTCCTGTGCAGAATTGGCCAGCAACAAAGACTTTCCATGCCTGCCTATCTCATGCAATTCTCTTTATCTTTTTACATGTTTTCTTTGCTGTTCTTATCTCTGCCTCAGTTTCCCTCTTTGTTCTATACAAAGTCTGCTCCTTCAACAACAACCTAGGAGGTTCCAATAATGCGCTTCATGTATCTGTTGCTGAAGGACAGCAGCTTGTTGTTTCACCAATTGTCTGATCCATAAAAAGAGCCTGCTTTTACTTTGGAAGAAAAGATCCTAATCTTTTGTCTATTCCTAATTAAAGCTGCTTGACAAAATTTTTCTTAATCCCAGGCCTTTTGTTTCTCATATTCCTTCACTCCTCCCTCTTTGTTGATGGTACTCCCTTGGTAGGGGAGTATCCACTTCTTCCAATTCTTCTTTGTGTATTGAGACTGAACTGTTTTAATTTGACTTGTTTTTCTTATTATCTCAATAAAGTTCTAGACTTCTTGATGTTTTTTTTTTCAAGGTATCTGTTTTCTCTCACATTTTCTGAAAATTATGGGAAGTAACACAATATCATGTACAAAACCTGTAAAGCTCTCCAGCTAACTCCACACTGTTGACTGTATCCCAGCATTTTCTCTCAATTGATCCTCTCAAAACTTCACACTAGAATATTTTTAACGATGATCTTCTTTAGATCTTATCATATCATTTACAAGAAAAACCTTTTCAAGTTTTCATAAAGAATTAGCTTAGCAATAGTCTTTCAGTTATAAAAGAGCAATTGAAGAATTAGTAAACCCTTTTCAATAGCTTAAAATGTTAATTCCGAAAAAAGATAGTGCTTCAAATATTGGATTTGTTAAGCAAGAGATTTCTATGGCATGGGCAAATGACAGACTTACCATTCAGTGTTAAGACTCTAAGACACGGACAAGCAGCAGGCTTACTGTTCTGCCTTAAGAGTCTAAAGCACATACAAGCGACAGACTTACCATTCTGCCTTGAGAGTCTAAGACACAGACAAGGAATATACTTATTCTGCTTAAGAATCTAAAGCACAGACAAGAGACAGACTTACTGTTCTGCCTTAAGAGTCTAAAACAGAGACAAAGGACAGACTTACCCTCTGCCTTAAAAGCCCAAGGCACAAACAAGGGACACACTTACCATTTTGCCTTAAGAGCCTAAGGCACAGATAAGGGACAGACTTATGGCTCTGCTTAGGCACAGACAAGGGATAGACTTATCACTCTGTCTTAACTCTTTGTGTCCGGATTTCTTTTCCACATCTGGACGGAGTTTTCTCCCTCTGCCTCTTTTCTTTCATATAGTTAGCCGCCGCTGGGAGTGGCCGCTCAGTCATCCGTATCGTTCCGTCGGCCGCTGGTAGCGGCCAACGGAACGATTGAGTTAAGCGTCTTACGCACAGACAAACGACAGACTTACCGTTCTGCCTTAAGAGCTTCCCTGTCAGCTTTGGCTCTCTGTAGTGACTCTCTCAATTCTTGAGTTTCATCTGCAATGATCATTGATTGATTTTATCTATGAAACAAGTCAAGATGAGCCACAACTTACATAATTTTTATATTTCAAATTATTTGCAAGCCTAAATAAAATATTTCCTTGAGGCTTGCACTGATGAAAAACTAGGCAGAGATTTATCTTGACCTATAACTAAAAAACCATTTACATGTTGAAAATGGAGTAATAGGGGCAGAAAGTAAAATAAAAAAAAAAACCATCAAGAGACATGAAAATGAAAATAAAAATGTTTTTTTCCATTCTCAAAGGATTATTTGGTAAAAGATTTTTTTCAATATCTCCAACACTGTTCAAAAGGTTTGTTTCATTTCCTGTCAAGGCAATTTTGAACAAACAACCCATATCAGAGGGACAGATTCAATTTTGTCTGCAGCTGTTGTTTGAAGTTGTCTATAAGTTTGTGGATGTAGTTGTCTCTGTATCTTTAGCTTTAAGCCCAAACAATTAAAATTTTCCCATTTGAATTTGCATCAAAGCTAACAAATAAAGAAAAAAAAAACATTGCTTACACAACACTATAATATGATACAAATCAATCATTGTCCCTCCTGTGGTTCCTGTCAACCTCACACTCTACAAATACAGACATGTTATTTTACACAAACATGCTTACTGAGAGAGATGTCTTTCCTGTGTTTCCTGTCAACCTCACACTCTACAAATACAGACATGTTATTTTACACAAACATGCTTACTGAGAGAGATGTCCCTCNGTCCCTCCTGTGTTCCCTGTCAACCTCACACTCTACAAATACAGACATGTTATGTTACACAAACATGCTTACTGAGAGAGATGTTCCTCCTGTGTTCCCTGTCAACCTCACACTCTACAAATACAG
>BLXT01005315.1:941386-955500 GCA_019648995.1 Plakobranchus ocellatus
AGAGAGAGAGAGAGAGAGAGAGAGAGAGAGAGAGAGAGAGAGAATACTATTTAAAGACCTTCATGTTCAACCAATAATATATAATCTCTAAATTACAAGCATATCATAACTCACAGCACTTATAAACATTTGAGATAGAATCAGGTGATTGAAATGAGCATGAGTTTCATTGAGCAGTATACAGCAATTCTAATACCTATCCAAAGATTTGATGAAAGCAGACGTTTACTCACTTCTGGATAGAAATTTCACAGTTTTTCTCGACTGTGTTCATTTTGTCTGTGGCCTCTTTCAACTCTGATGCCTTGCAGCTGAAAATAGAGCGAGTGTTGCAAACAAAAAAGTGATTGTAAGAGAGAAAGCAGTTAAAAAAGAAACTAAACCTCTGGCAATATTACCTTACTATCACACACCCATGCAGTTAAGTTTATTTGTCCATATAGCCTCACCACAACAAGATCTCATGCTTCCAGGCCCTCTGTCAGGCCAGGGCACAAGTGGCAAGCCTCAAACAGTAGGGTCCCTGCAGATCTCATGATGAGTTTGTTTTTCACTTTGCCACACAGGAGTTGCCTTTTCTTTCTTTTAACTAATTATAATTTCTTTGGTTTGCTGCTCTTTCTAAGAGAAGAGTATTTTCTAGGCCCAATCCATGTTGAAAGGTTTTGTTGTGTAGAGGGGTTTGCATCCTATAGCTTATCCACTGTTTAGTGATTTCAAGATTTCTTGGCTTCACAGGTCTATGTGCTGGAGCTGGGTTGGAAAAGAGGTTCCTGCATATTTCAGGGCAGAGTTTCTGATCATTGTACTTACAAGGTTGGGTTGCATAGAAGCCTTTCATTGAGTGGCGAAGACTGAGAAAAAGCTTCATAGGGTGAAGAAGCAACGTTTTTTTAAACTTACATCTGGCAGTTTAAAAAGTGATCAAAGGGATATTAGTCCAGAAAAGAAAAAATATTAGAAACTAAGAATCTATAAATAACAGCTCTGCTATAGATATGAAAGGCAGTAGCTGCCATAGATTAGTACTGCCAACACAACACCTCAACCAGCAAGATCAGAGCTACAGGTTGAGGAAACACTTTTACAGCCAGAGCTAGGCAAAAAGCAGAGAACAACATTCATAGGGAAAATAAAATCAATCTAAAAAAGAGCCATGGAGAGAATGCGAGACACTGGAAAATAATACAAACAAAAAAAAAAAGAAAAGGAACAATCATAAATTTATAGTTTATAGCTAAAGCCAAACCTTAGCTGTTTTTTACAATCGTCTAGTTCTGTCTGAGAAGCTCTATAACAAGTCTGTAAAGATTCCAATTCTTTCTGCAAGTCTGGAGGATGAAAATAAAACACAGGTTTAAAAAAATGCATGTAAATTAGAATCATAAAAGCAATGCAGGAGTTTTGAATATACTTTATGCATAATTATTTAATCTGACCTAACAAGTTTTTGTCAAATATGAAAACAAATGAAACATAACGCAGGTTTTAGCAAATAAATAAGTGTTAGGAAAATGATAACTGGAATGATTATAACTTTAAACATATATATTAAAAATTTGTATTGCAATGGAAAAAGCACTCACCAGTACCTAATCACCAGACATTATCTTAAACTTGATTATAAAAACCTAATCTGTCTTGAGGCAAGCCCCCATGAATTGAATGGGATTTTGCATACAATTTTTCCTTTTTTTTTTCTTATTTAAATTTTTTTTTTTTACTTTTTGAAGGCTTTATATGCATCCAATTTTCATTATCTCACAGAAGATAATTTCAGGCTTTATATGCATCCAATTTTCATTATCTCACAGAAGATAATTTCAGGCAATTTCAGTGGTGTTAAGAATGCTCAGAATGCTACTTTCATCTCATTAAAACTGGTCTCAAGAATATAACAGGCCCTACAACTAAGGCACTGATGACTTTTCCTCAGTTGAAAAAAAACCATTCATTAAGTTCTTAGAAAGTTTACTTCCTTTATTATCTTTGAATTATAAATATTTATTGGCTGCGCACATTTTACATTATATATATGCCATCTCTTTCAAAATTATAAAACTATCTTTTATCTTTAGATTCACCTTTCCCATGTTTAAGTCTTTTGGCTTAATACTCTCAATCACTAACTTCAAATAGAACAACTATAATATGCTAACAAAGTCACTATTGCTTGAGATTTATGTAGGTGACCAATGCTCAGTTCCTCAATGACTAGAAAAATGGGATGTGCTTCCCTCATGCCTCTTTGAAGCAGAAGGCTTAGAATATAACTGTATGACCTTTTTACTAAATATATAGCACCATATGTATACAATAATCATCAACAACATTCAGCTGAATATTCTGATACATTAAACAACCCATCAAACTACATCAAAATAGCTTAGAAAGGCAAAGGAAAAAATAAAATGTGCCCTACCTTGTTTGGATTTCTCCAAGGTTTTCAAGCTGTCCCCCAAACTATCACAGTCTTGCATGTTTTTTTCCAGCTTTAGAACAAGTTCTCTCTGAGAATTCAACTCTGTCTCTTTCTCCAGCAGTTTCTCCTCTGCAGTCTTCAGGCTAGCGGTGAGTGCTGTGTTGGACTGGGACAGGACAAGTTTCTCCATGTCAAGACACTGCACTTGTGACTGCAGCTCCTCATGCTCTATTTCACATATAAAACAAAAATTTTGAGCAAGGCAAAAAGGAAAATAGGCTGATATATTTTGAAGGAGCGGCCATATTTAAATTATGGAATGCTCACCTTGATTCACATTCTGACTCACATGGATTTACAGAAGCTCACAAGAATTTCTGTGTGTGAAAAAGCCCTTGTGAAGGCATATATGCAGTATAAAGATAAAAATGCATTGTAAATCTCGTTAGGGGCACCCCAATATACTTGATAAAGAGTTTAGAATCAATCTGGAGTGACACATTTAAGATCAATACATTCTAAAGTGATACATTCTCGAAAGGCATCGCATTATTTTACCCATTCTCACCACTTGACCAATAAGCATAATATTCTAGAGTGACATATATGAAAGTGATGTAAAATGTAGTGACACATTCTGGAATGACAGTTCAGAGAGACACATTTGGGAGAGGCACAATACAGATTATTTTGCACACATAGAAATATTCCAATAATATTGATTGAAATAAAGACAATTACATTCAACTGTTGACAATTTTACAAAATTTACCAATATCATCAGTAATTGCAAACTTTGTCCAAAAATAAAAATGTCTTGAAGTTTTTTTGGGAAAAAAATCAATCACCTCAGATCATCACCTCGGATAGTGGCAATCCAGTTTTAATTGATCAGGTCCAATTTGGCAATTAAAATTTGGAAATAAAATGCAAGTGATTTCGAGAGATTGCATTTTATTTTCATGTCCTTAAATGGTTATACTGTGATACAACAAATTGATTAGCAGTCTAGCCTTCACAAATTTGGTTTCCTTATGTGTACATTTGGACGTCTTGCCATGGTAAATTCTGAAGTGACACATTCTGAGAGACATCTTACCCTTTTTAGCCACCTGACCAATAAGCGTAACATTCTGAGTCATCTGGCCTATTAGATTGAGGATCACTGATTGGCTGCTCATTGTCTGTTCTCTGATCTCATGCAGAGTCTGTTTCTGCTGCCTCACAACTTGGCTCAAAGCAGAGAACTTTCTTAGAGTTGACATGTATTTTTCCCTGAAAACAAAATCAAACCATTTAGTCTTGAATGGTCAAATGAAATGTAGAATCTGGAAAAAAATATTGGTCTTTGTTCAAGACCAAGGGAATCAAACACAGTAGTCACCATTGGTGAGGATGTTGCCAGGCTAATGATCTAATGAAGTTTAAAATTTAATTCATAACTTGCCTCCCTCAATTTCTTTTCCTCAAGTTTTTAGGTCCTTCTTGTGGTTTACTTACGTTTTTAAAAAAAAGAAAATTGCTTCTTTCTTCAGTCAACATCTCAAAAGTTAAATAATGTATCATTTCTAAATGTCAGGTAGGAAGAAGGTTGTATATCTTAGTTTCAATAACTTTACATTATATATGACTTGTTATATTTTACAAAGCCCATATAAAGCATCTTGTACAGGCACAGCTTGGCAAATGATATGAGACTACAATTTAAGATTCTATAGAAAGTTCAACCTATCCTGAGATCACCAATGAATCTCAGATCATATCAGCCTTCAAGGAAATTCGAATTTTGCATTATAAACTCAAAACTGTAATCAACAAAACTCATCTGCCTTGGATAAACGTTACTGATTATTTAGGAAAATAGATAAAATAGCAAAATATTTTACCACGTACTTCATTTAGCATCTCATTTTATGTCACCGTACTAAATATTCACATGCATAATATGTGTTTCTTTAGCAGACAAAAAATATACTTGTAATATAATCACAAAATGGGAGTTTTGTGTTAGTAACAAAGATAATGAATGTAATTATGGATATAATACTTCTCAACTTATAAGACATCAACCCTACCTTAAACTTTGGGAGATTATTGTAGGTTTTGATTCCGGCTAAAACCTGAGCTTACTGCTCTCTAGGCAAGCATAAACATTTCTTTTCTCATGCAGATTTTTTTGCAAACCATCTAATTTTGTGTTGGCATAGGCATACAACTTCACTCGATTTAGTCCATGAGGCTAGTGTGTTTTATATCTCAGGCCATTAGAAACATAACTTAGCAACGGTAGGCTCAACAAATTTTAGCAATCCAATTTCTTCTTTATCTCTTTTTAATGAGTGTTGATACTGCATCTGATAAAGTGAAAGAATAACAATTCAGATGACAAAGTATTTTATTGTATTATTTTAAATGCCTTATTTATTTTTTGGCATACAGTCAGCATATATCTGCACCCATGTTTCACCTCATATGGTACGGTATCAGGCTTTGTCAATAAGTTAAAAATGCTCAAAATGTAACTTGCAAAAATCTTTGGGCTGGACTCACCACAAATGTCCTAAAATTAGAAAAAAAAATCCCAAAAAACAAAAACAAAACACCCCCCCCCCCCCCCCCCTAAAAAAAAAAAACCAAAAAAAAAAAAACGCTTTCTTGGTTTTGTACATGTTATATTTGTCAACAACTTCTTTCAAGCATCTTGGTATCTGATCTTTACTAAATAACTTTTATTGAGCAAAATATTTTCTGATTCTCTGATGGTAGCTATAGGCCAGGATACAGGCAAAATGCAACATATTATATTGCTTCTATTACAACTGCTGTTGCTATGTTGTGAACCCAGAGCTATTGATACAACTGCTGCACTCTTAATAATGATGGTGCTGCTGTTGCTGCTGCGATACTGCTGCTATTACTGCTGCTGCTGCTATTAATACTACTGCTATTGCTTCTTCTACTACTACTGCTACTACTACTACAACTTTTACTCCTCCTACTACTACTACAACTACTACTACTGTTGCTGCTGCTGCTGCTACTACTACTGCCACGGCGTCTTGCTACAATGTTATAGGTGGGAATTTAGTTTGTGAAGAGAATGATAACCCCCTCAATGCTTAAGAGACTTAATAAATTCGCCACGGCATAGCCCCGTTCTCAAGTGCCATGATTAATCACCTGCCAGTAATTTGATCTGACAGCTGCTGGGCCTCTTATCGCGAGATTGCTCAGTGTGTAGGAATTGTCCTAAAATCTGTTAAAATTTCCAGCCTTTAACCTGCCTAAAAACAAAACCCAAGGTCTGAAGGAAAATCAAGTTTAGTATCTTTGGAAAGATCATTTTCTCCATCACAAGATGCACTAAAAATTATACTGCTGCCCCTAAATTCGGCTATTCTATTGCTTTTTTTCCATGGTATGTTAGTTAAGACACAAATGTGATCATTTTGAGATTTTTTGCAGTAGGTATTGAAATTATTAATTTACTTTTAAAACTGTGCAGATTAATTTCATACATTTTGGTATCAGTGATTAGAACATGGTTTTATGTTTTTTGTGTGCAAAGGGCTTTAAGTGCAGTCTTTTGTAAAATTTTACATGAATTTTTTTTAGAAGGTTACAGGAAACACTGAACACGGAAGGCCTACTTTTCTATCTAGACACAGTTTTAGATCGTTTTCATCTATTTCATCAAAAAAAAAAAAAACACTTTCTGAGAATATACTTTAAACAAAAACTGCATCACACACCACAACTTTACCAGGGCTATAGTTTTATTGGCAATCACAGTCACAAGTATTTCAAAACAAATGTCCATCAACAACTTATAAGACACTTTATGCTACAAAAAATTAGATGCACTGATAATCAAGTCAGAATAGACACCACATTTACGCATAAAACCAAACTAGACTCCATAAACTTAGCATTTTCAAGGATCTGCAATCCGATATTGCAAACAGATTCCATCCACACCAACAAAGTGACAAACATGCAACTAGCCATAGAACAGTACATAACAGTATTTCACAAAAACTTTCCACAAAAGGTACATTTTAGAGCATCACTGCATACCATTTATACAGAAATATAACTTTGACTCAAGTTTACTAGGGGAACTTTTACATTAAACTATCGCAGAAATACAGAAAAGAACACACACAATGAAAAATGAAATCCCACCTGCTACAGACATCTCGACATCCAAAAACACTTTAACCAGAAAAGAGAAAAAAGAAAACACAAGACAAAAAACAAATATTAGAAAATAATTCTGTGTGCCTGGAAGGAAAAGAGAGAGAGAAAGAGAGAGAGAGAGAGAGAGAGAGAGAGAGAGAGAGAGAGAGAGAAAGAGAGAGAGAGAATTATTCTTATAAACCTAGTCTACTGTTCACAATGATCTCGGTGATCATTAAGATCTATGGTTCAACTGCAATTGTAAATAAAATCTAGTAAATATCACATAAAACGCGTAAAATAAAGCATATTTATTGTCCCAAAAAGCCTTTGGAATTTATCGATATGTGGCGTATAATCTACTTACAGTGCTTAAAATTAATAAATGTAGGCCTAAAGCTGAGAGAGAGAAACTAAGAGAGGTGGAAAGAGAGACTGACTGAAAGAATGAGTGAATGAACACATATTAACTGTTCATGGCCATCGCTTGCAAAAACTACACGAGTGGGCAAGAGTCAAGACTGTGTTAGCTGACTATATTTTTAAAAGAATTTTTGGAGGTCATTGTTAACCTTTGACCAACTTATCTGCAATGCAAACATAAATCTTACTTTAACCTGGATTTACTGTCAAACAAAGACACCGTACTTCAAGGGATCAACGTCTTCATAAAGTAGAGACACATCTCTTTAATTTCCCCACTTTTTAAAAATGTCTAACTGTACATTTTTAATTTATTCAAGTTTTTGTGTAATAATTCAGAATTAATGTCAACGTAACCTATTAAATTTATTCAACCTTAAAATAGTTCTTGCACCATCTATAGTTACATGGCCTAAAAATCATAGCATTTTGTTGATAAGTATATTATCTGTGATTAAGCCTTAAATTTCACTTCATACTGTGCATAGATTAGTAAAAACGTTGTATTAAATGCACTGTTATTGAAATAGCTGCAATATTTTAACTGTACAAACTGTATTGAAAAATGGATATTAATACTACTTACATATAACATTTTCTGACCGGGAAAATATATAAGAAATGTTAGCAGAAAAGACAAAAATATTGTGTGCATCTTCATTAAAACTTACTTGTAAGAAGTAGCACTGTCCTCATTCTTCTTGTTGCTGCCTTTCAAATTGTCCAATTCCACTTTAAGGGTAGAAACACTTTAAAGAGGAATATTTAAAGAAAAAAGAACAAACAAAAAATCGTTTTGTTTTTTTTTAGTTTTAAAAAGTTGTTTCACAAATCAAACACTTTAAAATGAAAATAAATAAAGAAAAAAAAAAATACACAGCAAATATTAATATGTTGTTAAAATGTCCTTATTGCATGCCAAAGATGATTTTTATGAGAGTTGACAAATTGTTGACTGCAGTTTTTGTCCTGGGCTTTCTTGAAGCAAAGATTTACAATTACCTTGACAACTTTCATAACAAAAAATTAATTAATTATATAATCAAAGAAAGAACAATTGAAAATAAAGAAAAAGCAACTGCTTAAGATAAAAATAATTTTTTTTGTAATCATCCAAAAAAATAGGAACAAAACAATATGTTCACCAAGTGAAATTTCAGCATGAAAACTTGGGCAAAAAAAAATAGATATTTAATATGTCTTGCTTACACTGGCTTGTGCTTGGAAGAAGTGGTATGACAACACCAGGCAAGATTAAAATGATTTGAACTCTACAAGCCATGTAGGAAAAAAAGGTAGAGGAGCAATGCAGTGCACAAAACGCCTCTACAGAAGCACTTTTTTCTTCTTTCTTCTTAAGGTCAATGCCTTTAATCTATTTAAACCTATTTTCTTGCTGGTAAAAGTGACTTACAGAGCTTGTTCCGTTTCCAGTGATGATTGCAAGTCATTCCGTTGGTCTTTGAGTAGGGCATTTTCTTTCTTCAACAAGGCTTCTCTCTGCTCTTGACCTCTTAAAACTGTGAGCTCCTTCTCTAGTGTTGCCAGCTTTTCCTCTAGGGCTTTGATTTCATTGTGGATGAGGTAGCTGACCCCACAATACTTACAAACCTGTGTGAAAGTCAAAGCATCAGGTGGGTCATACTGTGTCAAAAACATTCATAAATTCATCTATTATTTTTAGTTAGTATCTGCCACTATTTCTTTTCAACTAGCCCTTAAAGCGCCAATAATGAAATTATGTCCATTTAATCATAGTGCAGTATATTTATTTCACATATGGAAATATCTATTTTTTCATGCCACAAAAAAAAAAACAACAAAAACCAAAGCAACAAAGCCAAGTAAATCAGCCCTCATCACTTTTTGACTTTTTTAAAGTTTTGAGGCAAAATAAAGCTTGCAAAAGTAGAAGGTAATATTCAAGTTTAAAGTTAAATCATATCAATATTTTCAATTATAAAATCTGAAGAGATATATGATACATAAGCTTGGATTTTACACAAAATTAATAAATCAGTTTACTTTCAAAGGGATAAACTAATACAATCAAAGATATACATAAAGTATAACTTAAAAATTGTAACATGACAGGAAAGAGTTATAGAGAAAAAATGATTTACAAAAAAAAAAAAAAGATGCTTTTAACAGAGAGCAATAGTTTAATTTGAAAAATATTACTGTGTCATCCCTTGCAAGTTTTTTAATTTCTTCTGGAAGTGGATGCTGGGGTGTATAATGAGAAAAAATGTTGTCTTCATTCTGTTCCATAATTTTAGGGTTTTGCCAAAAAGCCTGTGAAAAATGGTAAATTTATAAGTCAAAAAATATGAACAAGTAGTTTAGTAGAATGCTGCACCTCAAACAAAATAAATAAACAAAGTAATCCTGAAGATGTTCTGTTGGTCGAAGAAAATGTATTATTATTCATAATTAAAAAAATGACACCCAAATTAAAATTTATGAAAGCAAAGTCGAACAAAACAGTATACATTATTATGTTTAGACTGCAGGCTTTCCTAGAACAAAAATGATCTAATGGCCATTAGAGTACCAAGGTAGAGGCCGCAAAATAGTTACGTGAAGTATTATATTCAAGAACCAAGAGTGAAAAAAATGTGTAAAACCAACAAATAAATTCTATGAAGCATAAATTTTAAAAGAGTTAAAAATTTATGGGGATATATAACATTACTATTAATAGTCATTATCCTAAATGTATACATATACATGTATGTTGATAAGTATAATGAATATATATATACACAACAATATTACATGTTGTACAATATATGTTTTTGAGTTCGTACATATCTTTTGATATTACAGAATATATTTATTTGTTCATTCTCCTCCTTCTACTACTACTATATACAAATTTTAATATTTATGAACATGATTATGAAATAAAGATTGCAATACCCTATTTTCCCGAATGCTTGGAAAAATCGAGTCCGACCTTATTTCCCCAAACAGACCAGACTTTCAGATGAAAGATATCATTATGTGCTACAAGCACAGACGAAGTCAACCTGCTCTCTAAGTCCCTATGATTCCTTTGGTCCCTTCTGTGAAGTGTGAATAAATGAAAAAGACAGAAGATTTTAACAGAGCAACAGACACTGATTACATATATGCATTCTAAATTATCGGGATTGTTTTGACCTGTCATACCAATGCACTTGAAGTGAAACCAAAAGCGTTCGGGAAAATAAGGATTGGACTTATTTTTCCGAGTGTTCAGGAAAATATCACTTTGATATTTTGACTTTGCTTTAGACTTTATGCCTAGGCTGATTTGTGTACAGAAGAAAAATATCAAGCAATGCTTGATATTTTATATCAGTCTATCCGTTTGAAATAGATCTGAATCTTACTGAGTTTTAATTTTAGCCCTATACTATGAGATCCGTCCCCACCTTGAAGGCCTTTACAGCTGGCAAGGTGCCCAAGTGATCATACAAAATGCTAGATATAGATATAGATCTAGACTCATCTAATAATTTCAGTTTTCATTATCTATCTACATCTATAGATTTAAAACAACAACAAAAAAAGTTGGTTTTATTTAATTTTTTTTTTACACTCTAAGTCTAACCCACTTCTCCCATTGGTTTGTGAATTGATGATTTTCTTGTAATTTCAAAGTAAATTTTACCAGAAAACGTCTCCAACCAAAGCTAGGTCTATATATCCAAAACGGAGTTTTACGGAATGGCTATTTTTTATGAAGTAGATGCCCAATGGTCAAATAGTCAGCCCTTATTCCAAGCTTTTTGTTTTTCACGAGGAAAGAATAACAATTATGTGAACCGCCATATTGAAACCAATGAAAACATTGTGCCAGGTTTTTACGCTCAGCAATATCAAGCTCAAGAGAAAGCGATATACCTGATAAAATAAGTAAACTCGAGAAGTAAATAATTCGGAAGGAAAACAAAACACAAAAAAACAAACAATTTTGTGCGTTTCATCAATCAACAGCATAATGCTCTACTTTAAAAAAAAAGATGAAACATTGTCTCGTGTGTTCATTTGAAGACATAATCGATAAAGATTTAATTTGCGATGTCATCAGAAACCAGCTTACGAATAACAATACTAATCTAACAGAAAGTAATGTTTTGTCATGGCAATATCACCATCATCACTAGGTACCTTGTCTGGAACAGATATTGGCGATCATATTCCTTCACTCAAACCTATTCTCAGTTAACCTTATAAAGTTGTTAAAATGGAAACCTGATATAACAGGGATGGTGGGACCAGAGCAAAAGTCCTGTTATAACAGATCCCTGATACATCAGAAATGATAGGGAAGTTATCATTTATAGACTAATCCAGCATATTTTGTTACAAGCCTGGATGATTTCATGATTTTTGTAAACTGAAAGGCATTTCTTTTGCGTTTGACCTCGTCAGTGGTCAAATTGAAACGAAGTATCCGTTGCTATCAAGGTGCATTACAGTAACCGTGTGCGTGCGTATGTGATGTGAAGGCCTCAGGCAAGCTGTGCTGCAAGATTCGTTACTTGTTTGTGTAGCTAGCATAGTGAGGTCTCCAGCACACCGCAGCCCAATCTTGCTTCACCTGCTGTTGAGCATGTAATTGCAGTGACTCGGCCTGGCATGGGCTTGTTCCATCACTGTGCTATCACTTCTATTTGCCAGAATTGGTTTCATTTTTGGAATGTATCTTTGGCCATGGCTATTCTTTTACTTAGTTCACTAGTGCGTCTGCCATCTCATGTTATCAGATAACTAGATATTTGAATATTTTTAACTTGTTTGATTTGTTCGCCTTTGCTAACGATATTGTATTTCGAGTTAGAGGATTTCTTTGAGATGACCATACATTCCGTTTTCTATACATTCAAAGACAGGCCTATTCTTTTGCTCTCTAAAACTACAGTATCAAGAAGTTTTTGGAGTTGTTCGAAAGATTCTGCCATTAAAACTGTATCATCTGCATTCCTGAGATTATTTAAGATTCTCTCCATTTATTTTTAAGCCTGAAATATCATTAAGATCCCTTAAGATTATTTCACTAAATAGGTTAAAAAATCATGGATCTGTTTCACACCTCTTTTGATGGATTTGAAAAAAAAATCGGCCACTAAGAAATCTGTCAGCTAGGTATTTAGAAATTTGATTTATATATTTTTAAAATATTGTAAAGTAGGCCTACTTGTAAGCCGTTGTAAAACAAGTAACCTGTTTTTTTTTTTTATTTTTTTTTTTATTCAAAATTGTATAAGATTATGTGACTACACACACAATGTTTTTCTCTTTGTATTAATCATATTCATGTGAGCCCTTGGCTTTCAACAACACCTGCTTATGAAATCCCTTAAATAGCACACTAAAGTGTGCGCTAAAATAACTCATGATTTTAGTTCTCAAATGGAACTTTTTAGGCACTCATTATTTTATACACACGATTTCTTGTTCATTAAGTACGATTTTTTCCTTCACATTTTTTCTTTCGTGCACTTATAAAAACAAATAAAACAACACAGAGTATATGTAAAAGCGTTTCGCCCTAAAAGATTTTATCAAGAAAAAAAATGAGGAACACAATTTTTTTTTCTTGATAAAGCCTTTTAGGGCGAAACGTTAGTGTTGTTTTATTTGTTTTTATAAGTTTGCGTTGGTGGTTGTTTAGTTATACTATATTTATTTCATTGCCTTCAACCACCATTGCATCTTCAGGATCCTTAAACTTATTTATCTGTTTTTAGGTATGCAACTGACTATGCAGCAGTCACATTTTGATGCTTTTGATATGGCTCTAGTATTTAAATCTCCCGTTTTGACCGGCCGACCTCCATATTTTACAAGCCGTTAAGGAACGCTCAAATATAATCTTACGCCTTGGAAAGGGGGAGGGCGGTCTTGAACCAATGTAATATTACACTTTTGTGAGGTGAAGAAATAAAAAGGAAAAAAAATGGCAACATGAAAAGTAACGTAAAAAGGGTATAGGTAACTATTCTTAACATACAATCAATAAATGAGTCAGTCCATTTTATTCCCTAAAATTATATTCGAATATTGATTTTCCATTTTTTCCAATTTGAATGATTTACTTAATCACTATGCATAAATGCAGAATTGCATATGCACATAATATGTTCATATGAATGGTTTTCATGAATATGCATGTAAAGTGCATAGAGCAGTGAATATGCTATGGATTTGCATGATGTAAATGTCATATTATTATTATTATTATTATTATTATTATTATTATTATTATTATTATTATTATTATTATTATTATTATTATTATTATCACCATGAGTGGTCCACAAAAGCAGTTCGACCATTACACCGATAAAAGAAATACGTTCAACAACAGTAATTCATTTATAGCTCTCTCTTATTCCACAAGATAATCTAACGTTCAATGTTCACCCTGTCACAAAGTAGTGAGCCTAATTGTTTAAGACTGCGACAATAAGTCATTTCTTTAGAAATTTATTCAAATTCTTTCGTCATCCGGATATTTACCAATATGCATACTCAATGATTAGGTGAGAGCTCCAGGCACTTAGAATCCAACAAAATCTTTTCTCCGGTTACCGATTATTGACATTTGTTTCAAAAAGCAACTAGTATGTGCCGTGATGTCCGCTATTCCTCGTAAGAGTCTTAATGAAGCGTCACTTTCAAATCCTAAAGGAAGCCCGTTGCAGGGTACCGGTATTTTCTTTTACAGCCACTGACGCAGGAATACGCATTTAAAGAAAAATAATCAAATAATAGCGGTTTTGTAGCAACAGTATGGCTGCATTCTACACTCCCTCAAACTTTCAGATTCTTTCGTCTGCTTTCTAATCTGCAACTCAAGAAGAATGCACACACAGCATATATACGCTAAAGCCTAGTATAGGAGGTAAGATTTTGTGAGCGGCGGCCTAGCCCAACAGGCAAGAACAACGACCATGCATGCATGCAAAATTTCATTATGTCATGGACATTCAACATTATGAAAAAGACAATTCTTAAACTACAGTTAATGCTTAATAAGTTAACGCGCCATCGGCGATTTTTGTTATTATTATTATTATTATTATTATTATTATTA
>BLXT01005315.1:957387-968371 GCA_019648995.1 Plakobranchus ocellatus
TTTGCTTATAATTTTTTTTTTTCATATCCAACAAGTAAATTAAAAAAAAAAAAAAACATTGCACAGAGATATCAATACTCCAGATGCACACAAAATGGGATTACAACTTCTTGATTTGTGGTTAAATAAGAAACAGCTCTATGTCAGATTTAATATTATTGTTAGATATATATTACAGATTTCTATTATGTTGGACCATAAAAAAGTTTTTTTTTTTTTTTTTAAATACTAATAGGATTATGTGCCACAATTAGAAGAAAAAAGGTACATGAGCAGCACAACCTTCCTAATAAACTGCCACAGTTAAATAAAATACTGTATATGTTTCAGATTATAAATACCAATATTGCATTTGGCTACAGCAGCACACATTTCACTAGGTTTTTGATGCATGCATAATCCTTTATTCTATTTCTTTTTAAACCAGTATCTCTACTACAGAGTTATGCTGCCCACACGAAGTTTTCAGGAAATCAAGGAATGCCGAGGTTTTGAGGACATTTTTGAAAAAAATCATTAATTTTCTCCGATAGAGAGTTACAGAATCATCTACACCTAGTAAATTGGTGATGTTAAAAAATCTAAAATAAAAAAAAAAAAAACTAGGACTAAAACAAGTAATAAAAAATTCAAGGAACAATCATTTATTGCGAGAGTAATACATTAAACTAAGGAGAAACAGAACAACACATTTTATGTTACGGATAAAATAGATAAGAATCTATTTATTTACAAATACTCACACATATACCATTTCATCACTACATGCAACCAGTACATAATTTTGTAGGATATATATATACAAAAAAGGCTATCAAGAATAAATAAATGTAATTTTACTGTATCATAAAATCATAACCATATTAGAAAAAATTATGAAAGAGCCTTCATTACAAACTCTGCCTTTGTGAATCTGGATACATTTTCTGAATTCCATTATTATAAAAAAAAATACATAAAAAAATAAAAGATTTGACTTCAGTAAACTGTGCTCACTGCATTTTGATGAAATAGCAAAGAGATTGGTAGACCAAGCTTAAGTTACAAACAGCGCCCGCAAGTAGAGGAACTTATAACCTTAATAGCCAAAAACCTTGTCTTACATGTAACAAAGACTAAGTCCAATGTGTTGTGAAATATAAAATCATAGTAATCATTTTGTGAAAATCTCAAGCAATAGCAATACGTGTAAATTGTTATGCAATTGTCATGAAGGATGCCATAAGCCTACAAATTGAACATATATTATCTTTTAAGTAATCATTTTTTTTTTCCAATGTCGTTATCAATTCAAAATAACCTATGTAAATGGATACGAACATTTTGAAATATTGTTCAATCATAAATACATCGAGAAAAATAAATTGTACTTTGTTTTTTAATATAAATTATTAAAATGGACAGAAAAAGAAAAAAAAAAACCAATACGACAACCAAGCCCACTGCTGCATAAATAAAAGCCATACGTGAATATAAAAGAAACTCATACTTTCTTTTCATGACAATGGTTTTATAAGCTTTGTTGATTGTGCAGAATTACAGTGTACCTTACTCTAACAAAGATTTCCAACTTAAAGAGATGCACATTATCAGCAAACTTTTAATTTACTCTTGTGCCCATTTAGATTTGAATCAGAACCTAAGTTACTGAATATATGTTTACAGTCGGGTGGGGGATATCGAAAATAGAAACTTATCTTAAAATAAAAACCCAGTAACTTTCCATGGCATCAGACTTTTTCCCTTCACTACTTTTGAGACATTAACTACATTAGATCAGTAATTCTAACCATTCAAATTTTTTGTTTAATTGATAAAGCCTTCTCAATTGCAAAAAATCTTTAAAGTTCTCCCAAATTTTCTTTAAAATTTTTTATAATTAATATTTTTTTTCCTTTAGAAGATTTATAAAAAGGTGACAAGAATTGTTAGTATCATATGAGAACTGTAATATGAAGTCGAGATCAATTTACTTTGGTAACATATATACTAATTTTTTATTAGAAGCAATTAAACCACTATTGTTTGCTACATTTTTTGGGGGAGCTGCAGAAAATTTGTTTTCAAAGTCTTAGTACACTACTGCATAATTTATTTTGAAAATCACGCTTCATTCAGTCCCAGCACAATCTTTAAACATTTTGTTCTTGCTATGAAATGCTTGGATGCAGCCAAATATGGACGGTCATATGTCAATGCCCACATAAACATCTTTTTATAAACTGGCATCCTTAAAAGTGGTGTCAAAACACATATGAAAAATCTTTATGCCATCGCCTTAAAGAAACAAAATATAGTCGTCGCAGAAAAAAAAATCTCTCTTAAGTCAAAGTACTATCAAAATATTGAGTGTATACAAAAATATTTATTTTCAATAACTGATCTCTTAAAAACAACCCTAAAGCTTCAAAATGAAAGAAAAAAAAAATGAAATCTTCGATATACAACGCCAATGATGAAAACAGACCTCCTAAAATTGAAAATATGCGAGTAAAACATAACTAATCCTAATGTATCACAACTGACAGATGAGGAAGACATTCAAAATAAACTTACTATAAGCACTGCACATAGCTTTGATAAACAATACAATTAAAGCAATAGAGAAGAGTTCTAACAAAGCTATAAAAAATACAGAATTGTTCAAAATAACACACTGGTTGAAAGAGAAGATTGTTTCATTCCGCTATGAGGATTCTATGTCCCACTGAGAAAAAAAGGTGGGTGTTTTTGTTTTTTTTTTGGGGGGGGAAGGGGTTGTTTTAGATTTGATTGGAGAAACAGAAGATCTTTTTGAAAAATACATTAAATTCATATACAACATGAAAAAAATCGATGTAGAATTAACACTAATAACAGCCATTTTCTTTCAAAATGATAAAAGTAACTGTATGGAAACCCATCTTAAATGACATTTCAGTAACACTTTTATACGCCCTTCTGTGGAAACCTAAAGGAAAAACACCTGACAAAACATCTCAAAATACAAAATTAAAAAAACCATATAAAAACCAAGTTGATTTCATTGTATATACAAACATGATTTTTATTTACTGGTGCTCACTTTGGACCAAAGGGAATTTGAATATTCTCAGAAAAGGAAACAAAAATCATGAACCACTTCTACATCTTTATCAATAATTTATCATCATTTATTTTCAAAACTGCATAATATGTTAATTTTTATTTTTTTTTTATTCAGGGAATTAACAAAAATGGGAAAATTAAAGTGCTCTTTCACTACATAATTCTGCCCTTTCTAATAAAAGTGGAAAGCTAAAGTTTATGAAAAAAAAACAAAAAACAAACACACATAGCAATCATTACAATTAATGTTCTTTTCAAATTTAGGATATTGTGTTAAAAATTTTCCCACATCTGAGATGCCCTTCTTTCAGTATTTGCGCGAGTACGTTCTGAGGCATTTCAATTTTTATAAACGTAACTTAAAAAATATATAATTTTACTTTACAAAAACACAAACCACTAATGTTGAAAATTTTTTCACACAATATATCTTGCCATATTTTTGTGTTTGTTTTTACGCATCGATGTGTAGCTTCTTTACTATTAGGGGAAACCAAGCTAAGGCTCCTAGCGTACTCAATCCCATGAAAGTGTGTGAGGATTTGAGGTGGATTTAAGACCAATATTGCAATTACACCGCCAAAACCCCATAACCTTGCATTCTCACCAAATGAATGTGCCAACATTTCATTATTTCAAAGGGAGAAAATAACAATTTTGATCAGAACTTTCCCCTGAACAACAGGCCTCCTTAAGAGTTTATCCAGCACAAAGTTGAAGGAAAATAATGTTATTTTGTGTTTAAAACAAGTGGTAGATTTAATTTCGCAAAGTGTAACAGCTGTTGGTAAGAGACCAAAAAATTAGAGAGCTGAATAGGGGTCTCTCTTGCATGTTTTATCAGAAATCATCTATGAGAACAATGGTCAGGAAATATACAGAGGATATCCTTAAAAAAAACTTTATGCATCCCACGACAAAATGAAATGAAAAGATTTATGTAGAAGAGTGTTTGCAGTATGTCAAAAAAATCCCATATAAAAACATAACATACGAGTATACACACATAGAAAAAGCTGTAGAGCTTCATAATATCCACATATTTACAAGAGATATGAGATTGAATACATAACATAAGTTCTTATACACATACACACACTTTAATTTCAAAACAAAGTGAAAAAGAAGAAAGCAGCAATTTCATGTTCAATATTGGGCACTGTTTTATTAATGACCATGTAATTTGTATTCTATTTTTTACCAAAGAAGTCTCTTTCTAGTTTGCAACTACTTTCTTCTTCTTTACTTCATATAATACTCACTCCATTGTTTTTATTTTTAACTTCTATCAGAGCTCAACTTTTCTTGGCACTGATATCCTTCCCCTAAAATGGAAAAAAAAAGTTAGTCTCTGGCATTCTAACTTTACTTCATGGAATCACTCTCCTAACCTCCGCGCTAATGGGAATCTTTCATTCTGCATTGAAAGCCTTTGGTAAGGACGATCTGCAAATTTATCATACCGACTATTCTGCATCAGTTCTCTACCAGTGTTTGCGCCCTTGCTAGCTTTACTTAGGACGTTTCAGAACTTGGTGTTTAGATAGTACAGTCAAGGACTGCAAAGTGATGAGTAAAAAGAAAGCGAGAAAAAAAAGTCTAAGAAAGCAATGGAAGATGAAGAGAAAGTAAGCTTGTATGAGCTGTCAAGACATTTTTGCCGAAAAAAAAAAAAACAAACTTTCTTTCCCTCTTTGCATACAAGCAAGATGAAACAGAATGAAAATCTAGTGATTCATAAATAGACAAGATTCTTGAACAGATAGACAGGCAGACAGACTGATAGAGAGATAAAAGATGGACAGAGAGAGCAGCAGAGAGAAAAAGAGAAAAGCATATGCATGTATTAATAAAAGAAAACACAAGATGATTAGGGAAAAAAATAAAGATAATTTTGAACATGTTCGGCCTATAAAGAACTCATGCGCATTGGAATAAAAAGAAATAATTACATACGCTTAGTGTTATTCGGAAAGGGAGTCTATTCTTTGAGGCAGCAGTAAGCCCTTGTCTTCTCCCGCAGAAAACTGCAAAATCACATTACACCTTATTTGTGTCAGTTTCCTCCCTCGAAGAAGTTGCATATCCCTTTTTGATGGGGAAAGGAAGAAGGGGAGAGGAAAAGGGGGTGGGGGAAGGGAGGAGGGAAGGGTTGTCTATTGACCTTATTATTGTAATTAAATGATTAGTATGAGGATAATGATAATAATAGTCTAGAAATTCAAGCTAGAAAATGTAATGGTTAAAAAATCAATAACTAAAGATGAAGAAAGAGAGCATGATGATCATATAATAATATAACTTAAGTTAAGTTTAGATGACATACATATCAATAAATGATGCTTGCAATGGATTAACAGAAGAATGTAATACAACTGTATATTCTTTCTCAATAAATCCCTAGGAACTTCTTACATCTGTTAACATATGCAAATGCTTCAGGAATACTCTTGGTAACCGATAGCCCTTGGTTAATCACTTTGAAAGTACCAGAGCCCGCAAAAGCCTTCATGCCAAAAGGTAAATTTGAGTTTAAAAGAGATCCATTCACGATCGTATTTTAAATAATTATCCCCAAAAGGGATCATGAGGACACAGCCTCTCTCATACTGGAAAGCAGTGCAAATTCTGAGCTTAAGCAGTGTAGCTCTCCACATGCTACAGAACCGTAACTGGCAAATCAAAGTGGAGAAAAAACACATCACTTCGGACTTTAACCCTTAATAGCGTCTCTTCCTTGACATATGAGCAGCATGCAAAAAAAAAAAAACCAAACAAACAAGTTTTTTTCCAAAAAATTCTTTTGGCTTATATTCTCCTGTCTATTAGACATGCAAAAAATAACACCACATTTGCCCTGCTGTTCCAGAGTTCTCAGAGTGCCATCCAAATCACACAAATTACCTTTTCTCCAGTATAGGGCTGGGGTCACATGCTTTCCCCAAAAGATTTTCATCAAGACACTGACAAAGCAATGTCCATTTTATGTAACAGACATAAGACATCATCATAAAGACCAGTCCTGATCAAAAGATTTCTCATAAATATTCACTGTTTACATATTTTACGCTTATAATCAATCTGCACAATGTATAATACATGGCGTATAAATAAATACAAAGCAATATGTTTCAATCTGATTCATGAAAAATTTTAACTGCCATCCTTTTTTTTTTTCTTTTTTTTCCTCTCTTCTTTAAATAAAATGAACTGATTGGGACAACTTTCATCAACTAGCTTCCAATTGTCAAAACCAGAGGGTAAAAGCTTTACTTCACATGAAAATCACAAGCATGATGTAAAAGTTTTACTTCACACAAAGGGTATGGACCGCTTTTCTTCTATCTGAAAATTTCTCACATTAAGATCTTTACAACAATAGAGTGGCATGATTTTTTATTTTTTTTTTTGCACATAAAGAGAGACTCAACAAAATCTAAGCAAATTATGAACTTTGAAACCAAAGTACATGTACATTACAGGAACTATTTTTGCAGTTCAATTTTACTGATTTTTGCACAGATAGAATAGAAGAGATCAAAATTGCAACAATCACTGAGCATTTAAAACAGAACATCTGGCTCCAAGCTAACACCTCAGATGAGGACTGAACCAGCAAAGTTGGATATGAAGCTAGTGGCAGCTTGCAAGACTTACAGTTTACAATGAGTTACGACAGTCATCAAAAGTGACCACCTAAAGTGTAAAGAAGACCGATGTCTGTTAATTTTGCCACACAAACTACACTAATTGTTAGCAGCATAGAAAAACATTCTCTTAAAATTTGTTCAACGAGTATAATATGTAGTGCCTTTGTTCTTCAGAGCACTTGACTCAGTACAATAACCAGTAGAGGACAATATTTTAGAATGTCAAACCAAATTGCAGTGTACCTCAACATTAATAAAAAATTATCTATAAAATATACATACTTCAGGTTAAATAAAACTAAAACAAAACAAAAAAAAAAGTACACGAAAAAGCCAACGACTTTATAACCCTTCACTGCAGTCATTTGCTAAAGTGCATTATGTCCAACGGTAATGCAATCAATCTGAATGTACTTTCCTATTTCATTTAGTATAAAATTATCTCCTTCTCTACAAGTCTTTTGTATCTCATATAAAAATAACTCCCTCTCATGCTAACAAAGCCCATCATACTTTGCTGGTGTCCATTGGCTCGGCCTCCTCATTGACACCATAAGCTTTGTTTTGACCTCGTGCTCTTCCTCCAAAAGCAATGGAGCTAGCGATTTCATCAAAAGTACGATTCTTAGTTTCTGGTACCAAGAAGAAAATAAAGGTGATGGCGCAAATAAGCACCACTGAGAAGGGAATGTAGACAAACTCCTTCAATCCATCCTGAAACATAGATAAGATAAAGGGTATATGTTATTTCAAGGCATTCATGGAGTGTGGTTCAACAAGATTCAACATGAAATTTGATTGACCATACAGCAAGGCATAGATACAACAGGATCTTAGGGCTTGCAGGGGGACGTCGGTGGCACAGTTGATAGCGAATCCTCCCCGAGATCTGCAGGGACCATTCTGTTATGGTTTTGAGCTTCGCCACCGGCACCCTGGCCTGTAAGCCTTAGATCACCTTGTTGTGGACTGACTACATACAAAATCCCAAGGCTTGCAGAAAAAAAAACCTTATTGCTAGTATGTTCTGCTCAAGATATGCTATGTCAAATATTACATGAAGAGGGGTATCTACACACTGTAGTGTATGCTAGTTTTAATACCACTTTATTATTAGCAGGTGTAAATAACAGACTCCATAATCATAAATGTATGTTATGACACTCAAAGGAAATAAAGCTGCCTACATCTAAATGAATATCTAGAGCTGCAACTTTGCTCAAGAATATCTTGTATAATTCACATCCAAAACTTTACCACAGTCACCTAGGCTAATCCTCTTCCTTATTAACTACTTCATTATCACAAATGTTAATAGTCAAAATTGCATTTGTGTCCACCTCTTCTCTCTTACTCACAATCGTCCCATCCCTTTGCACTGAAGCACTATTTGTATGCTCTATCTATATACCCTTTGAAAGAGAGATTGAAAGTAATACTGTTGCATGCATGATTTGGCTCTAAAGAGTGCCTTTGCCTTCATAAATTAGCTCTATATAGTGTTTCTTTTACATCAAAGTATGCATCTACAACTGTTTTTGAGATATGAAAATCACTAGAGTCATAACTTCAACCTTTGGAAAATGAGTAAAAACTTGCACATAAAGCTTTCGACACAAGAATTTTTTTTTTTATGCTGCTTATCTCATATCTTTGATCCAAACCAACATAACTCTATCCCATTTTTACTAACATAGAGACAAATTTCACTAGTTAAAAAATTGTTTAAAAAATGATTGTGCGACTTCTCACTGACTCAAACTAGTCTAAAGCCAACTGAAAGAGTTTACCTTTAAGAATGGGAAAGTAAGCATGAGAGTGAAGTTGCAGATCCAGTTAAATGCCAAGGACAAACTCATAGCAGCAGCACGAGGCTCCTGGCGGAAAATCTCACCAACAACAATGAACGGAATCGGACCTGGAACAAGGACAAGTGTAACATGCCATTAATTTATTTTTTAAAAAATAGGGAAACCCTTTCTGGATTTATAATGTCTATATCTCAGTATTACATTCAAGTAAATTATTTTAGCAATCCATATTAAGTAAAGAAAGCAACACAAAACCTTCAAATTTTGTAAAAACCTGTGAATCAACAGACGTAAAAAAAAATATATTGCAAATTAAAACAATGTGATATTTAATTCATATCTTGCAGGATTCAGAATTTATAAACATTGCTGAAAATTTTTTTAATATTAGCATTTTAATGAAAAACTGACATGATAACCAACTTAAACTAATGGTAACAAAAAGTACACAATGCAGTAGGTCATTTACACCTTTGTTTGTATTTTGGCTTTAGCTATAATATGAAACAAAGTCAAGAAAAATTCAGATGGGGTGTTGTGCCCGCTTTTTTTCCATATGTCACTTCCAGTATTAACATTTTTTAGATTTTATATCATCTGAAGTCATGACATAGAGTTGGATTACAATTGAAAAGCCTTTTTTTCTTTTTTAAAAAAAAAAAAAATCATTTGCAATCGCAAGTAAAATATGAAAGCTGGAAATGAAACTTTTGAACTCATGCAATCAATTGAAAAGAAAGCCATAAAACTAAATGTAGTAACACGTCTAATTTTTATTCAATATGTGGATTCTCTATCTTGTATATGTACATTAGGATTAGAGAAGAAGTAAGATGGTTTGTAGTAAAATCTCTAGGAATTGTTTACAAACTCACCAATTTTCTTATCTCAAGCCATGCCTATTGCACTTTCGCAGCCCTCCACAATTTTCTTGCTTTAATTTTTTTGTTTCTAAATGATTGAAAGGATACTCGCACTTACCTAAACCAAGAGCAAAGCCAATGACGTACGTATGCATCACAAAAATGCAAACATAAGCAAATGATGAGTGATGTTCCTGAAACAGATCAAAACAACATTTTATGTCAAATATTCACTATGTCAAAAAAACCTCAGAGCATTCTCTTCTGTATTCTTTGCAAAAAAATTTTGACTCGCTAAGCCTCCACTTGAATAAAAGTTACTGAGAGTGCAAGATAAAATGCAAAATTATACAACTATTGCAAATTGAGGACTATGATTGGACCTGTAGTGATCCATCTTCAAAGCGTATTATAAACAGCTGTATCCATGTATCCATGAACATTAAACTGCTAACAAGTCTAGAAAATATCACATTGGTTATCTGACTTTTAATAAGCCGTATCAAATGAATACATAACTTTATGTCACAAAAGTGAAAAAATCTTTCTCTTTTTTTTTTTTTTCATTTCATTCATTCATGCACCTTTGCAAAGAAAAAAATTATTCTCTAAAAGGGCAAGAAATGTTTCCTTAGTCTTAAGTCAAGAATGCTCATTTTGATGATTAAACTTCTTTGGTAAACATTTTACAAACATTTGGCCAGAAAAAAGAATGCATAATAAAAGATTATTTCTGAATAATATTTCTGAAACTGCAAGTAAAAAAAATAGAGCCAAAACAAGATGCTAAACTGGAGCCATCTTTCACTAACCTTGAGGTCTTCTTTTTCCTGTAAGTTGAGGAAGATAATCATGATGATAAACGATGCCAACATGCACATCATAGGGTAGAGCAAGAGAGGACGGCGGCCAAGCTTTTCCATTAAGGGGACCTACCCAAATAGGGATGCCACAAAGAGAAAAAAATGAGCACATAAAAATGTTGCAAAAAAAAAAAAGGACAAAACCATTTCTATTTATTCTTCACATTGGTATTACTTAAAAAATAGGTCTCACAGAAATCTTTGGATTTTTAAAAATGAACAAATTTTATCCTTAAAGATTTTTTTTTGTATATCCTTGGATAGTGCATAAAGACAGAGACAAAAAGAATTGGACTGAAACTTAAAGCTTTTGACATTGCTCTCTTTGTCAGACACACACACACGAAAAACAATCTTAAAACTAGCCAGTAAACATTTTGACACATTTAAATTCTCTAAAATTTTAACTCCATATACATGCAAAATTATCAAAGTAGGATAGAGATGGTAAAGTGCCTTGGTTATCTAACTTATTTTACAAGTATTATCACATAATCAGTTAAAGAAAGGCAGTTCTATGCCATGACTTCTTGACTACTTTAGTGAACTCAAGCTATGATCCAGCAAGATATTTCACCCACCCCTTCCCCCATCATCAAAGTAGGATAGAGATGGTAAAGTGCCACGGTTATCTAACTTATTTTACAAGTATTATCACATAATCAGTTAAAGAAAGGCAGTTCTATGCCATGACTTCTTGACTACTTTAG
>BLXT01005315.1:968398-978696 GCA_019648995.1 Plakobranchus ocellatus
CCCCCCCCCCCCCCCCTTCCCCAAAAAAAAACATAAATACAGAAATGAAAAAACGAAATGTAAAATTTTTGCCGCTTGGCAGAACACGAAGATTTAACGATTTTTGCACTTACAGCAACAACAGTGCAGAGCACGTTGATGACTCCAGTGGCCACAACAATGTATGGGATGGTGTCCTTAGAGACGCTCACTTGTTCAAACATAGCAGATGAGTAGGACATGACCTGAGCCAAAGACAAATAGGCACAGTAATTAATTTCTTGACATACAATGACAAAACAGCTCCAGGTTTCACATTTTTATCAGAATATGTTTATCCTTACATCTTATACCTAAAACAAGGCCAAAAAAATCTTTACTTTCTAGATATTTTTTACAACATTCTAAGCCAAAAAAAAAAAAAAAAGTTGGGACACAATGACAAAATCTTTTTTTTGCAAAATGTTTAAAAAATACTGAGCTTGACAAAAAGTCTTTGAAGGTTATGCTAAAATTGTAACTTTTAGAGTCTATGACTATAGTTTAGCCAAAGCAAGATGGACATTTAAAAGCTGATTGATGAATGACAGCGGTGAATTGTATTGCTGTCTAAAAGTAAAAGTAAACATTGTCAATTATTATACATATGAACACAATTTTTAAAATTTGGCTCACATGATTGTTTATTTAAGTACTGAAACTAGCAACAAACTAAGATTGCAAGCATAATTTCTTTTAGTTTAACATTCCCGCCAACTTTCCCTTACCCCTTTTTGAGACAAAAAAAATTTTTTTTTTCATAAAAAGGCTAGCAGCTTAGTAAACCAATGTAAAACTTTCCCTTACCCCTTTTTGAGACAAAAAAATTTTTTTTTTTCATAAAAAGGCTAGCAGCTTAGCAAACCAACGTAAACTAAAATGAGAAAACTTACAGCATTGATGCCTGACCACTGTTGGCCAATCTGCAAAACGCAGGCAATAATCACTGGCATCCTCAGCTCTGGAGTGGTCACCAGCTCCTTTATAGTGTAGTTCTTGACTCCCACTGACCGCCGAGCCTCAACACGCATTTCCTCAATTTCATCCGAGATATTGTCAGTGCCACGGAACCTGGCCAGAGCTGTCAACAAACCAATATATGAAACTGAGCCTTTTAACTTAAGTGAAACAGAAAATAAATGATGGAATGATAGTTCCTTTTTTCCAAAATTTGCGAGAAGTAAGGTTGAAAAAAAAACTCTCAGTATTCAGCCTAATACAATATATACATATTCAAAAACAGGTATTTACACTTTGACTATCATTGCTTTCCTTGCAATCATTACAAATGTATTGCCTCACAAAATGATGATGTGAACTTAAGTCCAAAAAAAAAAAGTTGAAGAAAAAGAGCAGATATGCTAACCTTTCCGGGCTTCATCCTCCTCTCCTTTCTTGATGAGCAAAAAGCGAGGGCTCTCAGGGAAGAATGGTAGGAAGATCAGACAGAAAAGACTGGGCAGGGCGTTGAAGGCAAACAAATATGGCCACAAGTCAGCCGTGCCTACACAAAGAAAAAAAATCCAATTTTTGGTTAGCACGTTTTGCAACTGCAGATCAAAATGTCATGTAATTAAAGCAGTCAAAAGATTACTGCTTTGATGCATCACGGAAAATAGGCTAGCCCTTAGGAAAAAAATAATCACATAGCAAACTGCAGAGCATGATTTAAAAAAAAAATTGTAAAAACCAGTATCAGAACACAAATACTAGTTTTTCAATAATTTGTCTGTGCCACAAAAACTGTCTCAGTTAATGAGCTCAACTACAGGTCTTTAAAAAAAAAAAGGCTCCAAACTTACCAAACAGCTCCTTCAGTCCAAGAATCTGAGATACCAAAATTCCGATAGTGATGGCCAGTTGGTGACATGTACCAATGGCACCACGAATCTTCTTTGGTGATATCTCCGTCAAGTATAATGGGCAGCAAGTTATATTCAGCCCTGGAAAGTAAGAGAGTGAGTAAAAACACTAATATTAACTTGTATATATTTTCTAACAAGACAACATCTTGTACCAAACAATAACAAACTTCTGTTCACCTCACTAAAAGACACTTCATAATTAAAAATAACACTACACAAAATGCCAACCTAAGGCAAGACCACCAGCTGGCTGAAACTGATTAGTGATGGAATCTGTCAAATGGAGTTATGATGACTGAGGGTCTTCTTAAAAATACAAAATGAATTAAAATGACAACTAACTCTCTTGACTCTGTTGCTGTAAAAACCTTTTTTTGCACTAGCTGTGACAATGCTACGGTGAGAAAAAGGAAAGGGAAAACTTAATTGTCTGTTTTCAAATGCTCAGTTGTTTTTTTTTTTTTGGTCCTTTATCTTTTTTTTTTTTCAAGCATAACCGTAAGAAAAAAATATAACTAAAGAGACATCTCTTTTTCATAACTCATTTGCGTGATTCAACCCATCTAAAAATGATCTAGTACTGACCTGAGTGAAGTCCCACAAAGACCCTTGAAGCTATGAGACACTCGGGAGACTTGGCTGCTAAGGTGATGCCTCCGAGAACAGCGGCAATAAACATCAGGAAAGTAATCACCAACATTCCCATTTTCCTGTTCAATTGGGATTTGTACTACATTATTAGCGAGCTGCAACTATTGACAGATAAGACCGATAAACTCAGTTTCTAAAGTTTAAAGTACCACCGGAAAGATCCCATTTGCTTTTAATGCGTTCAGAAATGTAATATTTCCATACGTGTGAGTTTTAACGCAGCGAACCTTCTTTGTTACACTTTCATTTGAGCTAATATGACTGAAAAGAAAAAAAAATGCATCTCAACTCTCAGCATCCTTTGAAGGATCTTGCATTATTATCAGATCATTCTTTTCCCTCTTCCTTGACTTGCTCTATTGATTTAAATATTTTAACTGTCTCTGCTGTCTGCTTAGTTGAATTGGTTGGGAATATGTAAAAATCAATTAGCCCTGCTAAAAATCAAATCTCCCACTATGTATCAAGATATTCAAGAGTCCTATTTTGGAAATTATAAATCCTTGATACAGACAGAAATAGCATTTCAGCAAGCTTTGAAAAGGTTAAGCTGGGTAGGAGTATAGAAAGCCTATGCCAATATATTTGGATTTTAACTTATTTGAATCCTGCCTTTCTCACCTTCCAAAGTAGTCAGCCACCTTAGCAGACATGAATGCTCCAAACATACCAAAGAGCACAAAAGCCGCAACAGTTGTGGACCACAGAATTTTGATCTCCCAGTCCTCAAGCAGAAGTGACGTGTCTGCTCCAAACAGCTCAGGTGTGAAGCTCTTGTTGGTACCGCTTCTGCAGAGAAACAGAATAGGAACATCTCACTCAAGTGCCACAGAATCATTGCCTCCATAAAATAATACATAATAGTCCGCCCTGAGACCTGCAGGGACACTTCTGTCACAGGTTCGAGCCCCACCACCGGCGCCCTGGCCAGGTGGAGGGCCTGAAAGCCTGAGATCACCCTGTTACGGACTGGCTATATACAAAAAACAAACTCAAGCATAAATACATACTATCTCGTTCTCTTTTTTTTTTTTGTTTTGTGTGTGAGTGTGATATTTGAAAATTCAGATTTAAAAGTAGACACTCAAAATCAAAACAATAAACTTTTACCAGGCCTGCAAATTTTAACTTTTTACTGCTGCATAGTCTTTCAGACATTAATTAACATGGTTCACTATATGGTCCAATATATATTCCTGCACTAATAAAATTAAGTAATATCAATTTGACTATTGGCAGCTTCACTACTTTAATATGTCTGATGTGACCCAATAGGGTTGAAGCCAAGATAAAAGAAATAGAAAGTAATTTTACTCATCACCTTAATAAAAAATATTATGCTTAGTGTTTTGATTTTTAAAGACAAAGCTTTGTGTGACAAAAAGGTAATCATAAACAGCGTTTAAAAGGATGTGTTGAAATAAGGATAATAATAGTAATCATAACATGCAATAGCATTCAGAGGACGAGTGAAAGAAGAAAAAAGACAACCACAAATCTTCAAATTCTTGCTTTAAAAATAGCTGAAATAAAGTTCTTACGGAAGAGTTGAAACGTCACTAATGTTAAGGCCAAATTTGGTGGCAGCTTCTGTGTCAGTAATGTTTCTGTCCTGAACATAATCATCGTACGCCTCCATGCGGTCCCAGTTGCCACCACGGCGCTCGTAATATGTCTTGTTGTAGAATTCCATGATGAGCTGCACAATTAGGGGGGTGAGGGGTGGGGGTCGTATTTGGGGGACAAACAAACAATAAAACGATGAAATGCTTTTTAAGAGGAGGAAAATCATCACTAACAGGTGAGAGCACTAAGAGGAGATTACATTACATTAGTAATTTATAAAGAGACTAAATCTTCAGGCCATTCCTTTAGTCCAATAACAAAGACCATTCCCTATAAAACTTTTTTTTTTTATTATCATAACCCAGAGAGGAAAAATTTTATGAACAGGCCATACAACCATTGAGGTCATTGGCTACCACATATGTGTACTCCACAGCATAGCTAGATCTGACAGGCAAAAAAAAGAAAGGGAGGCTCCTGGGAGTCTCATAGTCTGGTCTTCTACACATAACTGGCTTCCATCTTCTTATATGTTGTACACATTAGATGATAACTCCTCTAAAACGCTAGATGGTGACTATCTATGGATGGTATACTCAAACTTTAAATTGTGATTATGTTTTGAGACCTGTGTAAATAAGTCCAAAGTCGCAGTTTGAACATTGAAAGAGCCTCAATTTTTTTTTCTTTTTTGAGGCCCGCAAAGATGAAAACTGGATAGAGCTACATTGACATGAGCAAAAACTTTTTTTAGCTTTTCTTTTTTATAAAAGCGTTTAAAAAAAAACCAAAAAAAAAAACCAGAGTTCTTATTGTGCTCAGGTGTTACATTATTTACTATATATATGCGGTATTCATCTCAAAGGACTTATCTCAAGACATTTTAACTTTTTTGATTGCTAAGCTAAATAAAACAAGCCTGACTAGATTACATGTGCTTTATGACCAGTGATTATGACATATGTGTGTGATGACCTCTGACCATGGCATTTACATGTACTGCTGACCAACAATGTGTGTGTGTTATCTTACCTGTGACTATGACATTATTTTGCGCTGCTAACTAGACAATTTGTGTGTTACCAGTAACTATGACATTTATGTGTACTGCTGACTAGACTATCGCGTGTTATGACCAGTGACTATGACATTTAAGTGTACTCCTGACTAGACTAACACGTATTTATGACCAGTGACTATGACATTATATTTTACTGCTGACTGGACTATCTCGTGTTATAACCAGTGGCAATGACATTTATGTGTACTACTGACAAGACTATCACATGTTATGACCAGTGACTATAACATTTGAGTTTACCCCTGACTAGATTAGCACGTGTTTATGACCAGTGACTATAACATTTGAGTTTACCCCTGACTAGATTAGCACGTGTTTATGACCAGTGACTATCACATTTGAGTTTACCCCTGACTAGATTAGAACGTGTTTATGACCAGTGACTATGACATGTATGTAAACTGCTGGATAGACTATGCGTGTGCTATGTACACTCTGACCATTAACTATGATGAAGATTATGTACTCACATTGGCCGGTTGGTTAACCACACCGATCTGGTAGCCATAAAGAAACGAGTTGCCCAAACATGAGACAAACACGCTGAGAATGAGAGTCGCCGTGGCGCGAGCATCGTCCTCCTTCCAAACATGGCCCATAATGATCAAGGGAAAGAAAAAACCAGGGTGTGGGAAGAGAGGAGGAGAAACGGTTAACATTGAGGTAAATGTTTACATTCCAATCATAATGATGAATAAAGATAAAGAAAAAATATATTTCATTACAAAAAAGATTGATTAATAATAACACATGTACCACTAAATCATTGTTTTTTTTTTCGATTTCTTGAAGGGTCAAACTTGATGAAGACCTGAGCAACCTTATCTGCTCTAATCGCATGCATTTTAAGAAGCTTGGCATAACCGAAAATAACATGGTTTCATGGCCGTTAATTATATGTTTCTTTTTATAACAGAAGTCCACAAGAAATAAGCTGCAAAGATTTTTGTATGGAGCTCACCCATATGTATTTTCAGTGCACATTTTCAGGACACCTTAACACTGAGGAGTAAGGGCTTCTTTAGTTCTTAGCTCGGGGATCTTCATTTCATTTTTTAAAATGTCGAAGGGGAAATACATGTAAATGAACTTTTCTAAAATTCTGCACACATAATATACATTGTTTTGTGATCAAAACTTGCAGCCACAACGTCAAAGGGGGTATTTACCTATTCAAGATCGTTGTAGAAACTTAATGACGCCCACAACACTTTGAAAAGAAAGTCAGTACATTCATAGCCGAGTCAAACTGTTAGAATATCATCAAGAGTGAACGTGTAACGATTCCTTCGATATACCAATTCAGGATAGACGTCAATTTTTTGATAAGACAGTGTCAATGTGTGCTCTCTTGACATTTCCTACATGTCGCAAGGATTCGAAAAGGTTGATAAAAATGATATGTGTTCAAACATGCAAATTCATTTTGCTCTCTCTCTCTCTCTCTCTCTCTCTCTCTCTCTCTCTCTCTCCTTCATTTTCTTTTCATTTCGGTTTTTTTTTCCCTCGAGCACTGAATCAATTTGCGTGAAACGATATTCAAAATATTCATCTTAAATTTTAGAGTCAGCGTGACCATCAAACTATTCCATTTCCACACACCTTTGGGAACAAGCTCACTTCTAAATCCATGTAATGTTGCCCTTTACAGGATAGACAACCTTTGGTTTCTTAAGCCAGATTGCTTCCAGACAACACTCTGCTCTATCAGAATCTCTTTGTTCATGTGCTCTTAGGAACCTGAGAAGGTAAAGGCACCTAGCATGATGATCTTTTGTCTCGAGTCATCCAACTGCTCTGATGCTTTGCATAAGCATAGATGCTCTATATACCTCTATAACCTTCACCCTGACACTTTCCTAGTCGGGGCGAGATGTCCTGAAAGCAGGGATGAAAAATCAGTGTTTCTCATCCCAAGCAACTAAATTTGCACACTGTAGCCGTGTTATGACAGGCTACCGTTAAGCTTATTTTGCGCTCAGTCGCCAACACTGTCAATTATCTTTCCTCTAAGCCCAACCGGCAATGCGCTGCAGTAGTACTTGCGTGTAAGCATACAGCAAACCACGATTTCACACATCGCAGACGATTGAAGATCCATTATAGCAAAAATGAAGTCTTCATAGATCTAAATCTAGATCTGTAAATCTACAGACACAAGTAGTTTATGGCCTGTCCAAGTGCCTACCACAAATGCCTTCCTTCCTGGGTTTGCTGACACAAAATAAACCTAAATCCATCCAATGATCAGACAATAAAGAAAAACTATCCCCTCTGCAAGTTATGGTGCTTGTGAACGGCCTGTACACAACAAGCTGATCTCAGGCTTTCAGGCCCTCCGTCAGACCAGGGCGCAGGTGGCATGATACGCAAGTGAAGGCAAAATATTTGAAAACGAATTTCATAATTCCACATTTCAAGATACGGCAGCGATTCCTATATATATATAAAAAGTCCTTTTTTACGTTCAGTTCACATGGCGGTTATATTTTTTTTTTCAAAGACAAAGTGCAGCAGGTTGAGCGAGCTGCAGCGATCGTTTTCCCATGTAGCAAAGTGTTGTGAGATTTGGTTGGAAACTGAAAAGATCAGCGAAAGATAAATGTCAGTGGATTCAAGTTTTGACATTAATCACTTAAAAAAAAAAATCTTTGTCAAAAACTCGCATAAACATTTATTTAAAAAAAAAAAACCCTCTGCCGAAGACAAAAATCTTTGGCGGATTATATTTTGCGCATAGCTGTCGTGTACAGCTGACATATCTGAATCCTCAGCCTATATATAGGCCTACAGCCACGAATGCTGATTTTTTTTTTTTTTTTTACCAAACCACACTTAAGTTAAAGGCAGCGGGAAAGTAATGAGAGGAGGCTGTTCGGGATGTCGTGAGAGCAGGTCGGAGCTGACCGGACCGATAGCTCTGTAACAAGTAAGAACCAGGCGACTACCAAACAATACAAAGCAATGACAACAATAGAGAATTGCCAGATTTAGGTCACTCCAATGGTCATGGAGGATCTGAACCCGGGCCTTTTGTTTTCACTGAAAAATACAGAAGACAAAAGGGACAGAGTAAGAAAGACCATCGTCATTAACATTTTTCCTTGAGAGGGTATGTTCTTCTTTGTGTTAGAATACAGCCTTCCACAGTTGGTAATCTGAAGCTTTTTATTTTTCTTTGGCTCTCGATAGGAGGACTCGAACCTGTGACACAAAAAGTACTGCAGATTTAAGGGTGAGTTCCTTAACTACTGCGCCACCGGCGCTCCGAGAACTTGTCCTGCAAAGAGCTTAGTTTAGAAATGTGAAAAGACCAAGGTGAAAAAAAAACAAGCTCTCTGACAAGCATCCAAGCAGAACAAGAATGATGAAACATGACTGCTGATGCCTGTCAAATGACCTGGCATTTTGCAGAAGATTTATGTGTGCTGCATAATTAAAATTATGTAATTGTGCTAATGCACACAAAGCCACTCAAAGCCAATGACATTACAGAGTTAAGTCCTTTTTCTTCACGTCTTCTTTCTACTACTTAACGATTTAAGCCTGTATTAAGGTCCACTTGATTTGGCCAAGAATCAAATAGGCACGTACTACCCCTAGTAACTCCAGTGTACTACACGTATGCTTTGCATCAAAGCTCAACAAAGCGTAATGTCTATAATTCTATTGCTCTTGAAAGACGCGGCAGACGTGTGAACCCTCATTATCATAATTAGGCCTACGCTGTATTAAAGCTGTTATAGTCTAGCAGTGATGCAATAGATGATTATATCCTGGTATGTACAAAACAATAATAAAGTGCATAGTGTAGACTCCTAGCATTGTGATAAATAGCGGAAATAACTCATTTGCATTATCATTGTATTTTTTTTTTTTAATCCTGGAATGCGACATTTTTATGACTGCAATATAAAACATTAGGGATTTCATAATTTTATTGCCAGTTTTTAAGCAGTTTTGTGTTTCCCTATTTTGTTTTTAAAAATCAGTATTGGTGCGTCAAATGAAGCTGTATTCGCGCGATGGTTGTAGGCCTAGTATCATCTTAAATACATTCTATATGATGCGATTTTGGCGTATCTCTAAAGAAAAAGAAGTCTATCTTTTTTTCTTTCGTCCTCAATATTTATATATTTGTTTCATTCTAGGTTTTGATATATAATTATTTCATGCTAGGTCACCGCCCGGCATAAAACTAGGTTGCCAGGGTCACCGAAATTTGGCACAAAAAAGCACACTCCACTTTCATTTTTTGATCTAGGAGGCCCTTGGCTTATACTATGCATTTTTGGATGCTTTCACAAGCCTTTCATTGCAACAGCCATGCTTAAGTGTTACTTCATTCCATCCGTAGGAGAACGCAACCACACTGATGTCACTATATATTTACATGTAGGTCTACAGCGCGCCATAATTTACAATCAAACCAAGTGTGGACGTCTGGCACAGATAAAAAAATAAAAAAACCCAGTGTCTTAGACCTGCTTACGCCAACATTTCCATAACATACAAATGCATACAATATACATGTACGTGTATTATGTTTCTCTCTTTTTGGGTGAGATAGCAACATGGTGGTTAATTAAGATTATTAGTCAAATAACATAAAGTTTTGGTTGTAGGGCTATCAGCGTATCAGAGATCTCGTAAGCATTCTTCTAAATTCGAAAAAAAAAAATTATTTATATATATACCCATATGGAGTTCTAGGGAAGGCCAGGTTTTTTTTTTAATTAGATGTTCATTATTCACATAGAAAAAGTCCGAGAATCGTATGAAATTCAATCGTTTGACACCAGATTGCTCACAAATTAAGTAAAGGGGGGAAAAGGTTTCAAAATGTATAAAACACGCCCTGTCATAGGATTGGGTTTTTAATTTCCGTTTTAATTAAATTAGCCCTGCCAGGCACGTTAATTTTATGGCTGTAGGTCTCAGGATTTTTTTTTTCAATGTCATACAAAAGACTCAGGTCAATTGAAGTACCGGCGTAATAAAGCATCACACTTTTGTAGTTTACTGAAATGTCCATGCTGAGATAGAAGCTTAAAATGGGACACCATTTATCTGCCGATATTTTTTTTTAACCAACTATGGCACCACTATGCGGAGCA
>BLXT01005315.1:1290546-1304686 GCA_019648995.1 Plakobranchus ocellatus
TATTCTATTCGTCGAACTCCACTCAACTCCTTGATCTCATTCCTGATTTCTTCTTTTTCAATTTTCCACACAAACTTTTTTCATTCTGTATCTTTGACCATAAACTCCAAGACATTAAAACCAAAAGGGAAAACATAAAAAATTAGAAACCAAAAATAAAGTTTCTTTACCAGTCAAACTTTTTGTTCGAGTCAAGGCTCACCATCTCTATCATATGGAGCAGACGTTGATCTGAATGAAATTAAAACAAAACACATTTTGTAAGGTTATATTCATGGTGACAATGCTGATAAAGGAGAGAGAGGGAGGGAGGAAGAGAAAGACAGACAGACAGAGAGATAAAGAAAGAGAGAGAGAAAGATGGGATGAAGGACGGAGAGAAAAGGAGGTTGAGGCACACTGGCCATTGTATTAATGCTTCTGTATATGTTTATATATATAAGTCTAGAATGATAATGTCTACATATTTAAAAGATTGACTTTTTCAGTGTTCTAGCTGGAAAAGTACCTCATTTAAAGATACTTGAAAACCCAAATTAATAATTACTTCAACAACTGTTTATCTTTTTTATAGCTGGCAAAGAACTAGAGAGATATTACTATTAGAAGAATGATCAGTCCTTCTGGACTTGCATCCCCAGTAAGATATTAGGATAACTCAGGCAGAGCTCTTCACCTATGAGAGATAGAGTTGCACCATACGCTCCAACCAGGACTTTCCTCATCTGACGCTCATAGCAGGCCGGCTCGAGCTCTCCTAGGGTGAACATCAGCTTCACAATACCAGCTAGACAAGTTTCCATCAGGGAGAAAGCATTGATAGAAGTGGGGGTGGGGGAGAGCAGGGGGAAGAGGGGTGGGAGAGAGAAAGATTTACATCTCATTAAAGCTATCACACAGATCTAGTCCATGTAGTTCATGGAGGTGAGAATTTTTTTTCTCAGTAAATCCTGATTTAGCTGAATTAGATATACAAAGAAAGAATTGTCAAAAAAGGAACACACAAAAATGCTAAATTATTATTCCATAATATTTGTCTGTAAAACTTACTTCAAGTGACACAAAAAATGGTAATGTACAGTTTCAGAAGCCAGTTCATAAAATTATAAAATTTCTGAGTGTAATCACTTATGCCTGATGCAGAGCATGAAAGGTCTCTGAAGATTTCAAGCAAGTTTGTTACGCATCATATTCAGATGTTCTCTCTGAGACTAATAGATTAAAAACTGAATAACAGTGTTTTGTATCAGCGGATCAAATTTATCATGAAATAAATCCAGATAACTCAATTTAATGCCATGAACTTTTACTGTAAAATGGTTGGAGGGAGACCATCTCTAAAATTTCAAGATGGAGATGATTGATTTCTGGATATAATCAAAGGGACATCATTCTGTAATAAACTCAAGACTTTCAGCACCAGATAGATATGAATCATGCCAAAGCTCGACATCATAATCCTTGAGCAGTTCCAAGCTAATAAACATTATAAAAAAAGTTGTAGATACACCCAGAACAGTTCCAGGCTAAACACTGATCAGGTTAATGTAATATAAGATAAAGCAGTAACCTTTAGCTTCCAAATGATCCTCAGAAATCATGACCTCCAGAAAAGCAGTGTGGTTACAGCACATCTGAAACACAGTCTGCGCTGTCGGAACTTGAGACCCTCTCTGCATTGCTCCAGTCATCAATTTTGTTGTTTTGCTAGGCCTTGGCTGCTCAGTGTTCAGTTCATACACAACTGGTGCTAGGATGGACAGAAGCTCCAGAAGTTTGGGGTTTTTGTACAAGTGTCTGAAAAGGTTAAATAAAAATGAAGTTTTTTTTTTTAGGAGATTGAAAGAATGGCAGAAAAAAAAGTGTTCAAAAAATCTTTTTTCTTTATTTGCTTTTTTTTTATGATATGACTAAAGCAAAAAAAGGTTTGCATTTTTCCTTCAAATTTTGAAAGATAATGATGATTCTTTTTTTTCTGTATAATGTTTCAACAAAAGCTAAAGATTGAGTAAAGCAATCTCATCACTGTAACACAAACTGTGTCTGGCCTGATGAAGCAGAAACAAAAAGTGTCACAGCAGTTTAGATCTAGAACAGGCCTATACCTACTTGAGAGTGTTTTTGACAAATGAAGTCCAAACACTGAGTAAAAAGATGAAATCTTGATCTATCTGTATCGAGGCTGCCTGAAATTGTATGTGAATTTAATAGAACATTACAAACTTTTGTGCATGAAGAAAAAGTCTATGAGCTTAGTAATCATGTATCAGAAAAACATACAATAGAAAATAAGCTTTAAAAGATAGTGGTGCGGTCCCTAACTCAATTTACTTTCAAACAAATTACATAGTCTGGTTTGTCATTTACTAAAGATAGAAGCATTCATTTAAAAAGCATCATATTTATAATATGTGGTTATGATTTTTTAGCAATACAAAAACCAGCACGTTATTTCATATCGATAAAACACCTGAATAAAAGATCATATAAACTTTTTTTTTAACATTATTGTTTGCATTAAATTTATAACCTAATGTATTTATTTCAAGAGCCTATCTAGCAAGTTCTTTTGTAATCTCTATCTATCCATCCCTCCATTTCTTCATATGTCAGTCCATCCTTACTTCATGCATCTTACTATTATCTTTTCTTTCATTAACCTTTCTATCCACCTATCTATCAGCCCAGGGTCAGTCTATCAACCATTTCAAGTTTATATTTTTTTGTTCCTCACCAGCTTCGTGGCTACAGATATCAGGTAATCCTCCCAGGCTTCATCCCTTGATTTCTCTGCTGCCAATCTGCTCAGGTGTTTCAACGCAAGACAGAGAATCACAGCCTGAGATTTTATCTTGTGGCCCTCGAACCCCTGATCTGATACAAGAAAAAAACACTGGAAAGTTTACAAGGCTTTGGCAAGAAAGTAAAAAAAAAGAGATGCATTATTTTAAAATTGATGAGTGCCATATTCTCACTGTTTCTTAAGTACTGCTTGGAGAGGGGAATAAGGGATGAATTAGTACCTTGAAGTATGCAAATCTGAATTGTGGTTCATTTGGCTATGGGCTGATGACAGTGACATACAGGGGCAAAGAGAGAAAATGACGGAGAGGGAGGGAGGGACAGAGATGGAAGAAGATGGGAGAAAGAAAGAGACAGACAGACAGACAAAAAACCACCAAAATTAACTCCATACTAAGATTTACATTTCCAAACACAGCTCCCTAAAAATTGAAATTTTACTTTCATGGAAACCAATTCCATATCATCACTATAAATTACCATAAAGCACATCGTTATTCACTATTCAGCTATTCAAGTCAATGACCAATTTTTTTCCCCATAAGTCTCACCTTTCAGACGATTGGCCACAAAAGGACAGAACTGAGCACAGTTAAGGAGAAGATCATAGTGCTCAGTACTGGGTTTCTCTGTGATAGCCGACACTGCTGCGAGGATAACCGATTCTTGAAACAGTTCATCTGGCAAAATTGGCAAGGAAAATAGCAAATAAATGTTCACAGACACTGAACAATACTGTGACAGCCTCTGCACCATTCACGCTGTTTTTTTCCCTTAATCTGAGAACTACTTAATGACATTCTAGTAAGATTCCTGAATGCGATTTCTGATATTTTTTGGGGGGGAAAAGCAAAAAATATACATATTGTATACAGGTATATATATAGAGAGAGAAATAAGTGGTCCATGCCAGTATTTTTTTTTTTTAAAGGCATTTCTAGCTATATGAAATTCAAAGGCAAAAGTTTCAAAAGACAGTTGTAGAAGTTATATACCTGGCGTCTGTTGGGGCTAGCTTTTATTTTTTTTATCACCTTGTTTTCCTTAATTTTCTTGCATAAAGTTTTGCTGTTTATAAACGTATTGCTTTTTTAAAGCAGCTTTTTTGTTTGTACCTATATGTCCAAGCCATTTTGTGTAAAAATAAACTTCATAGCTTTAATGCATTCATTGTCTCCTGAAAATATTAGAAAGAAAAGCATATTAAAACTTTACTTATTAATTTTGTTTTAAATCTTCACGACTGAGTCACAGAACAACATTAAATATCCTTTCTTCTACTAACCATCTTTTGCTGCAGAAGAGCAGATGAGGCTCAGAGCAACCATTTCATCCTTCCCAGATGCAGTCAATAAGTCTTGGATGTGTGACAGGGCTACGTTTTTCAATGCATCAATACAACTCTGGGAATCTCCTGAAAGATTAAGGTGCAGTTTTTTAGTCATCTCTCGCAATTAAGCAAACAAGGTTAAAAGACTAATGAAGCGATGAATGAAAAAAAATTATAATATGTCTAAAGACCTCTGCTAATGAGATGGATATCAGGAGCAACAGCATCCACATATTCGCCGATATTGCATTGTCCTTTTACCTTCGTATATTGGGACTTTTTTTTTTACTCTTTTTATTTATATTTGCATTTACAAAAAAATGCTTTAAGAAATCAGAAGAAAAAAAGTTAATCTGAAGCATCACTAAAAAGGTAACAAAAAAAGTAACAGTTCTACAATGTTAAAAACTATATATTTTGACTCATCTGTACCAAATGACTCATTTGTGAGGAATTCCTAATATAGGCTGGAGAAATCGGAAAAATAAAAAGCTACGTCTAAGGGAAAACAATTCGAGATGGGCAAAAAAAAAAAAGAAAAAATCCACTTTTTTTATACCTTCAACCATTTTCAAATATTTTGCTTTTGACTCTGTTGGTCAATTTCTGGAAAAGAACTCATTTTGTATGGAAAAGTCATTTGCAGATCATTGGTGGCTTGTACAATTAACAATAAATCACAAAAACCTTTCGCTGATTTCCTCATATTAATTCATATTCAAAATAATCATACGGGAAAATTAAGCTAGTTCAAAAAGCCTGTAAGTTTTTATCTCTGCTTCTCTTTATTCAAAGTTTGTCAATCTTAGCAAATTCTCTTTAAGAAATTAGGAAACAGACAATATCTTTCATGAAAACAAAGGACATTGAAAGGATATATTGGTATAAAACTTCAGAGTATGACTCATAAATGCAAAATTATTTTACCTTCAAAATGAAATTTTGCTGTCAAGAAATCCTTCACAAGCCACCAAGGGATGTTTTTTTGTGGTTTTTCACTCAAACATTGTAACCAACTCGCAAAATTTTGAAAAACTATTGCCTCGGATTTCACCAGGATCCCAGCAATGTCTCTTCCAACAGTGGCTTCCAACTTCCAAGGCGAGGAGAGAGCTGGCTGTGGCACACACTCCGCACATGCAGGCAAAAGCTGCGGAACTTTAGTCAACACCTTGAGAGCACAGTCCTGCAACGGCTTAAACTCAAGAGAGAAAGCTAAATCAAAGAGAGGCTTGAATTCCTCTACAGTGAGCTCGCAGAGTTCATCAAATGAAGGCACTACTTTCAGTTTCAAACACTTACTACCTAACCCTAGCAATGAAATATCCGTCCCATCAACGCTGTTCAGTTTTTCAGCCTCCTTGTTTTCCTTGTGAGGTTTACAAGATAAACCGCCTGAAGCATAAGATTCAGATCCAACCGTTGGCTCAGAGCAGTGGTATGGGTCAGCCAGGCTGCCTGACAGGATCTCTATCCCATCTGGCATCAGCTTCCCAGCCATGACCTCTGACCAGTGCTCCAACAAGGTGACCACAACTTTACCAAGCTCAGGCAAAGGCAATTTTTTGTCTGCTTGAATCACTGAAGGCAAAAGCTTTAAGAGCTTAACTACACACTGGGATAAGGAAACCAAGGGGAGGTTTCTATACAAAAGTTTTATTATTTGACAACAGCACTGCAATATGGACTCCTTATCATCTCTTTCACTAACTTTAACTAAAGTATCCACTTTCCCACTCCTGTTTCCTTTCATTGACTGCTGGAAAAGGGTTGTCAGTAGACCAGCAACTGTTTCCACTAGCTGTTCACTTACACTTGTCTCCCTTTCAAACCAAAGGAGCTGATGACATTTTTTCAGAACATTCCTGATCAAACATAACACATGAAGGACAACTAAGTTGTCTGTAAGTAAGACTGCTGACTTTTTAAACTTTTTCTCTTTTGGTGCAGGTGATTTAAGAGAAGATGAGGCCTTGAGAATTTTCAGCATAGCAGAGTCCAGAAGTACTCTTTTCACTGCTCTACACACATTGGATTCTTTTGAATCAACGTTGGAAAAGATTTGCAAAGTTTTCTCTTTAGCTTCTACTTTTGATTTTGCAGGTTCCAAACTACAACTGGCTCCAGATAGAACACCCTCCATCCCACAGCTGGCCTTGTCCTCCTCAATCAACAAATCCATCAGAGCCTCGACAGTCAGTCCATACAAATGCACAATCTTGTCAACAGAAGCGATCTGAAAGTATGTTTTTTAAATATTAATCTTGCTATTGATTGAGGAAAATGCATTTTTATGTCAGTCAAAATCATTTACAATGATGAAACATTCATTCAGACTAAATGTTTTGTTTAAAGAAAAATGAAAGTAGTTTAGGGCTTACGATGTTTTGGTCTGGTCAAGAGTAATTCACAAATAAAAGGAGGGATTTAACTCTTTGTAACTAGACATGATTTTAAAAAACGCAGCTTTAGGCAGCCTAGGATGGTTGATGAGGGGAGTCTAGCTAGTTAGCATAATTCAAACCAACTAAATTCACAAGGATAAATATATGTGAGAAAAACTGTATATAAATATTGTTAAAGGACTTACTTTGTCAGGGAAAGAGAATGCCTCTCCCATATAAAGCATGACCTGCCCTAACTCTAACAACCTTCGTGCTGGCACAGTCTTGGCTAACTCAGTCTGAATTTGCTTCCAACATTTCTCAAATTTTTTTGGTGATTCTAGATCAGCAATCTTTGAGCCATAGGGACGCAGTTTCAGAACCAGAGATGTGAAGGGTCCACAGAGAAAAGGCTCCAATGTACTTATACCAGTTTGTGGTTTCTGAAAAAAAAAAAAAATAATAATAAAGTGATATATTAATATGTTTTTCATCTATTTTCCTACTACGTAATGCCATAAAAAAAAAAAAACACAGCTCTTGGGAAGAGCTTAAGAAAATTTAACATGATACAAAGCAGTGACTGGATTTGATTGATGCACAACATTTTCCAACAAAAGCTTATCTGAAAGACCTCAAATCTTAAACTTTTAAATGTATGAAATGTGTCTTTCTGTCAAAACAGGAACTTTGTTTATTCCAAAGACTTGTTAGGTCAAAGCTAACTGAATTAAAGTTCCTGTACTATCAAATACTGTGGTCAAATTTATTTTTAAAAGCAATATATATTCTGACACTGTTAAACTGAAAAAGCAGGGAGCATACAAAATTGTTTTAGTTAACATATTTTGGGTTAGCCAAGGTAGTTTGAACGAAAAACACTGTTTGAGGACTCAAAACCATTTTGGCTTGGCCATATGTTAAGATACAAATGTTTTTGATTCAGCAATATTAAACTCAAACTGCACACAAGGTGAGAGTCATCAGTGAAAGCCAATGTCCAGCAATAAAAAAAAAATGATCAAATTTCCAACTAAAGCTATAAAAGTCTCATGTGCTGTCACAATTTAAAAAAAATACTGTTTACCTGAGATGGCAGGAAAGATTTCAAGTACTGTCCTGCCCCTTCACACAGGTGATGTATGTGGCCAGTGTAATATGCAATACATGCCAGAGAAACTGGACTTGGCAAACCATGGATCAAGTCTACCACAACACTGCTCACGTATTCTTTCGTGCCAGTTGCAGCTAAAAATTGTGGACAAAACAAGTTTGGTTTTTTTTCATTTTAAGTGAATGGCAGAATATTATTTTGGATCTTACAAAATATATGGATATATGTCATAATGTAGAGTAAAAATACAATAAATTACAAAAAACCTGAGCCCAATACGTTGACAAACAATGAAGGTCTGAAAATTTGACAGTAGATAGATTTGACAGTTTTTGTAAATTTATCTCACACAAAGATTAAATTCTTTATCTCTTGTTGATGGATTGGGGTAAAATAATGATTTTTAAAATTTATTTCAACTCCCTTTCTTTATCCTTTCTTTTTTACATTCCAATTGTGCTTTTTGCCAGGGAAATGGAGATTCCATGAATATTTAGTCAAGTGGAGCGTTTGGTTTCAAGGGAAGCTTTTTTTTTCTTCTTTTTTCCTTTAAAACAGTATTTGTCTGTGTTTCTTGAATCGAAGTCAAGACTCAGATTCTCAAAGGTCTTTCAGTCAAAAAATTTCTATAGCAGACCCAAATTTTTCACAAGAACAATACGTGGCAAGGGCAGTGGTAGTGGTGAAGATGATGATGAAGTATAAGGGAGACCTTTCTCATTGGAGCTGAGCTGATCCAAAGCCACGAGGATAAGAGGAGATACAGGCAGAGCAAAACCCACATTGTTGGTTCCACTACTTTCTCTTTGAGGACCGTCAGCTGCAACTGACTCCGCACACGTTTTAGCTGTTGATATCACAAGCCTGTCCAGCTCTTTGTCCTCCATCAGTAAAACTGAAACAGAGGCAACAAACCAAGGTGAGATTAAGCACTAGAGAACAATTTTTTTTTTTTTCAAAACTTAGACTGGTTTCACGATCCTGCTGCAATGATATTAAATGCTAAAGTTGTGAGAGAGGTTGATATTGGCCAACTTTAAAGCTGGCATTGTGTGTAAATGTACAAGACAAATTCCTTTTTAGTCAAATCAACTTTAATGTTGTATTTAGTGAGATCTTAAGCAGAGAAATCAAGGTAAATAAAGGCTCACCTTAAGAAAAGAGTAACCAAAATTCAAATGCATAATGCACTTTCACTGCTAAGTTGTCTTTTTTTTTTTTTGGTTTTTTTTTTATTTTTCAGAATAGACGAGAATCATGTTCTCATGCAACATTTTTTTAGCTTGATTGAACAAAGTATTTAAATGTGCTCATTATACCTATTGAGGGTAATGGTTTAAAATCTTTATAGCTAACAAATAAACTGTAATCTGTCTTTCCTTTCCATTTTTTTCTAAAGCTGAGCTGTTTTGCATCAAAACCAACTTTACAAATCCAAGCAATAATATCAACATTGCTATTTAAAATTAAAAAAATATCTTACTTTCCTTGGTAGACATAATGCCTACGCCCCTTTCATCACTGTCATCATGGCCGGCATTCAAATTTCGGTCAAAAGATTCTTTTTGTAGCATCTCCATCACTCGGTCAGCATATGGGGTTGGATTGTTGACCAGGATGGACAGGCAATGTGCTAGAAACGACAGCAAACCTTGTCTTTTCGATTCTCCTGACTCAGTTTTTGCCATTGCTGCTACGGATTGCTGGCGCTTTTTGTCCGCATTAAAGCTATCGTTACCAGCAGACAAACATACGTCCGAAGCTAGGGCATTCCTCAGCCAGATGGTCAGCTCCTCTCCATGACCAGAGAAGACATCCATACTCTGCAGCATCTGATCAAACACAGGGTAAAAGTTGAATCATTATTGATTTCGATTACTTTCACATTCCTCCCTTTCTTACTTCATTGCATAAAAAATCAGGGTTTCATTGGTATCATTCAAAAAAAAAAAAAAAAACCTTATTGGCTTTACTTACTAAGTCTTTTCCAGTGGTAGTAAAAAATTGTTTTATTAAGAGAAACCATTGCTGACTTGATTAACTCTTTATCTCTCCCTTTCTGACAGCTCTTGTTAAAATCAGGGTTTAATTGGTAAAATTTTTTTAAGAATCCATACTAGCTTTATAAAGTTGTTCCAGTGCTAGTGAATCATTGCTTTTACATTAAAAGAAAAAACATTATTGACTTTATAAACTATTTATTTCTCCCTCTCTTACATCATTGCCATGACTTCAAAAGAGGAATTATTATTGATTGGGTACATTTTTATTTATCATGCTATATTCATCACTGCTATTGCAAGCCTCAGAGTGTAGGTTTTCATGTTGATAACATTCTTTAGAAAAGATCAACAAATTAAGAAAGCTAATCAATGATTATTTTAGAAGTAAAATATTTTTTCCATGTTATATTCAAAAAAAAAGAAACCTAGGTCTGGGACAATGATAAAATTAGAAAACTTCATTTGATGAAAAACACAAAAAGGAATACTTTTTTTAGAGGGAGGGAGGAGGGGGAAGGGAGGAAGACGAGACAAGCAGAGGAACTATATATATTTCTTCTTAAATCTCAACATTTTTTTTAATTTGGTCTTTACATCTAATTTCATATTTGAAAATACTTGTACATCAATAAAGAAGATAACACACACAAAAAAAAAGGCCTTACCTTAGAAACAAGGTCTACTGTGATGTCTATGAAGCTATTGTTGTGTTGAGCTAAGAACAATAACTTCTCCAACACACCCTGCAAAATCAAATAAAATTGATTAACCCAGTCTGTATAAATAAATGGCAATGAAGGGTTTTCTTCTCCTTCTTTTTCAGATGTCAAGGCTGGCACAGATATAAACATCACTGAATTTCCAGTTTTTTTTCGGCCCTCAGTAAAACAAATGACTTCCACATTCATCTGGATTTTATCTTTATCTCTAATGGTTTGTCCTACGTTCTCCACATACAACTGCCATTGTCGATCTTGATCTCTCTTTCTTTGGATTTTTGTAGTTGTGCTAAATCACTTTGCTAATGTTTTTTAATGATATAATATTTTTTTTAATTGAAAAGACATCTATTTTGCAATCTTTACTTATTTTCACAAGATATGAGGTGCAATTTGATATGAATATATGCTTCAAAGCTGAAGACACCATCCATGGAGTTTTAAATGTATCTCTTTAAAATTGTTTACAAATCAAAATAATTGATGAAAATTTTTCAAGGCCTAGGCAAATTCTGAGATTTTCCAACTTATTAAATTAACAGCAAGCATAAGAAATTAGAACTGTTGGCTGTTTTTAAAGAAAGTTTGTTGTGGGGAGAGAGACCCGGCACTTGCAACTGATTTTGTCAGGAAGATGATCTTGACAAAATAACTTAACATCGCTCTCATTCCATAATTGCCCAAATCATTTGTTTTAATCAGGGTGTAGAGATTTCTGATCCACTGAAACAGCAAAGACTTTTGGTGCCCGATACAGAGATCAATTTGGTGCATTCTATAGCTTCAAACAAAACACAAATTTGTCCAAGACAAAACTTGTGAATTGAAAAAGTTCTTTTTCTAATTTTTCCTAAAAAGAACCAAAGATGAAATATGCATTATGGAAAGAACATGACAATAAAAGAGCAGAAAAAAGAAGAAGAAGAACTGCACTCTGCCCTTCTTACCTCTCTACCTAGAGAGAGAGTTCTGGCATCCGTTTCTGCAAGCAGTCTCAGGAGATACAGTTGTGGAAGTTTATTTTTGTAGCTTGTCTTCATCTTGTTTCCTTCAATCTCCCGGTCATTCCACCTTGCAGCATCAGCAGAATTGACGGAATCTTTGGTTATGTAAGCACCTTCTGTGCCAAGGTTTGCCTCTCCATCAATATTTATTTGGAAGCCACCTATCTGGATCAGCTTGGAGACGTCCTTAGGTCTGTGTGCCAGTAGAGTTGGTGTAAGCACTTGATAAAAGCTCAGCACTTCAAGCAGCAGGCACGCATGTTGATCCAGAGCTACAAAAATTTTGTGAAAATGGCAAAGGAAGGAATTGTATTTATACAATATAGTCTATTTTTTTCTGATAAGAATGAAAACTATGGCTTTATTTAACAAAAAAAAAAATTCTTCCATGTTTTGAGTGAAACCTGATAAGACTGAAAATTTAGGCTTTAGCCCAAAATTGTTTAAAATGTTTTGATAAGGATACCAATATTCATGCAAAAGGTCTGAGAGCTTTAAATAACAACTGATGAACATGTCTACTAATATCAACTCCTACTTTTTTTTTAATAATGCATTTAGATCTAAATTTAAAATTCCTCTGATCTCTTATATTGCCACTACCTAGTCAATGATGTAAGTCAATGCAAAAAAGCAATTAAGTCTAAAATAATTACAAATCAGGTTTAGCCTTGTGTGAGGAAGTAGAGTATTCATGAGCAGTTTATTTCAAAATTTATCCAATTTGGGTTACTAGTTTCAAAAACACGTTCATTTTTTTGCGCGGTGAGAACAGTGTGTGCAAAAATAAACTTTTTTTTTTTTGTTTTAATTTTAGAAGACTGTCTCTTATGACACTGTTGCGATTTAAGCCTGGTTTCACCCTTGACGACACATTTAATTTCCATAATTTCCTAGTAACTCATAGTTATGGTATTGATAAATTAATTTTTTTTTTTATTATTTCCTTGAGAGTAATTTTAAGTTATGGTTCAAATACATTGACTGAGTTTTATAATTTCTTAAGGGTAAGTTAAAACTATGTTATGGATAGCTTAATCATATTTAATAATTTCCCTGAGAGCAATTTAAAGCCAAGTTTCTAATACATTTATTAATCTTTACAAGTGTAGGTTCATTCTCTTTGTTCCTGGAAGGCAACTGGACAAACATGAAGGAGAAAAACTTTCAATTACCAACACAGAGTTTTGCCTCAACAGCCTTCACAACAGTCACGTCTGCCACACTGCCAAGGGTTGTCAGAGCCAGGATTTTATCTACACAAGCAAAAAGGTGGCTGACCGGAGGCAGGCCCTGAAAAATACATGTATAGAATGTTGTATGCTATACAGGGTACAATCTTACTGGATTAAACCATATTATATTGCAGCTGGTCACCCAGCAGCCTGCCAATCCAGCATGAGAATCTGGAATCAGCTGATATCAGCAAACCAGGTTAACTGATAAGTATATGAACATTTATTGATTTCCTGCTTACTCCATAAGCAGGGAGTTAAGATCTCAGACTGGGATGATGATCACGCTACAAGTCTCAAAGACATCCCATATTCCTAATTTCCCATTTTTTGTGATGTGAAAAAAATAGATATTTCCTTTTGAAACACAAATATATCAGAGCACAATCGAGTGTACATAGTTTATTCTATATGATATTTCACAGATTAAATTATGTCAATAATCACATCATTAGTGTATGCATCGTACTGCTGCTTTATTGAACCTTTTCATGCCTAAATTTATAACCGAGGTATATTGCTACAAGCTAGATTGCTGTCTGAAGATTTGTCATAAATATTATGAACAGAAGTTTTCAAATTGTTGGCATATTATTTTGTAAGAATAATATTAGATTTGCATTCCCTTGCAATCATGAGAGGAGGGAGAGAATAATATTACAAATAGCAAAAAAATAAGTGGATCTGAGAATGAAATGCGATAAAGACATCTGTCTATGTCAGCTCTAACGCAAGAATATTGCTACCATTATCATTTTCATAGCTTAAATATTCAATGGACTAGTGATAAGTCAGTGGGAGGTTGAAAGCAATATTGACATATCCATACATGTACTTATCCATTGCAATACTCTTTACAACGAGGGAACAGCAGCCCAAAATGTCCTAAAGACATAAGTGAGTTTTCCTTCACTAGACAACCACATTCTTTTCCCAGTATGTATGCAGTAGCGTTCTTACCTTCAGCACAGTGGCTGTGAAAAGGTCTTTGAGAGATTCGACACTGTCTGGTGAGAGCCCCTGATCTGTAGACCACAACACCAGAGTTCTCTGTATGAGGCAGACTTTTCTCACCAGGGCCAGCAGAAGCTCCAGGTAGGTATGTCTCACTCGTATATCTTCATGCTGGTGGCACACGTGATAATTGATCAACAATTATAAAACAGAAATGGTGACTCATCAGAGAGGAATTAATAATGAAAAGACAATCACCTGAATATGGAAATTGTAATAAACAAAAACAATAACTTCATTACAGAAAAGGGTTTGGTTTTTGTATAGCCAGTCCACAACAAGGTGATCTCAGGCTTTCAGGCCCTCAATTAGGCCAGGGCACCAGAGACAGGGCTCGAACCCGTGAAAGAAGGGTCCCTGCAGATCTTAGGGCGGACTCGCTAGCCACTGAGCCACTGACGCCACAGAGAGAAAAAGTAATAAAGAAATACGTCAAAAGAGAATAAGTAACAAAAGAAAACAATAACTTTTTTTTAGAGAAAATGCAATCAAGAAAAACAATCACTTCAGTAAAGAAAAAGTAATAAAGAAAAAT
>BLXT01005315.1:1304880-1326224 GCA_019648995.1 Plakobranchus ocellatus
AAAACAATAACTTTTTTTAGAGAAAATGCAATCAAGAAAAACAATCACTTCAGTAAAGAAAAAGTAATAAAGAAAAATAATCATTTAATAGGAGAAAAAAACTAATAAAGAAAAACAATCATTTCATGAGAGAAAAAAGTAATTAAAAAAAACAATCATGTACATTCAGGATTATGAGTCTTTTCATGTTAGTGAGACAACCCTGAATTTCTTGTCAGGCTATATCTAGCCACTGAGCCACTGAGCCACTGACGCCACAAAGAGAAAAAGTAATATTACGTCAAAAGAGAAAAAGTAACAAAAGAAAACAATAACTTCATTAGAGAAAATGCAATCAAGAAGAACAATGACTTCAGTAAAGAAAAAGTAATAAAGAAAAACAATCATTTCATAACAGAAAAAAGAAATTAAAAAAAAACAATCATGTACGTTCAGGATTATGAGTCTTTTCATGTTAGTGAGACAACCCTGACTTTCTTGTCAGGCTATATCAATATCTAAAATATCATCATCCCAAAAGAAACTTGCAGTCTAGTATCTGTTTGGGCCAATAAGAGTTTCAGTCAAACTCTATTGCGTACTATAATAACAAATATAGATTAGAGGCCAAAGTTTTATTATTTGTTTATATTAACAAAGATCTGAGACTCCAAGCAACTTGAGTGTAAAGAGGGCACACCGATTTCTATTGCTTGTGGTTTTCTACACAACAATCTTAGACCATGCAGGAACTCAAAGCTGAATTCATTCAAAATACATACATGCACATGCCTAAGAATCTTTCTGGTAAAATTTTTGAACCTTGATGAATCCATCTTCTATTAAACCCAGTCTAGCCTCAGACCCCCTTCCTCTACCAGCACCCCTCCTTAAAAAACCTTTTCTCAATCCTCTGCCTCTATATCTTATCTTGAATCTCCCCTTTACACAATATTGTCATCCTGTTCTATAGTTGGAGAAGAAAAATTCTGATCTCGTTTACATATGACTTGCCAATCATCATCTAAGGCTTGACCAGCAAGTTTGATCTCAAAGCGGAGTCTAGGCACAGATCTGGACATTGCTCAATTGCTTCTCTTATAACAAACTTTGAAAAGGTCACCATCTTGATCCAATTCATCAACAGTTTCACTAGCTTCACCATGATCTTCATTACTGGTCACTGAATCATTGATGATATCACCTAACATTTGTAAAACAGAAAGTGTGTGGTCAATACTGATACACACTTCAATATCATCAATAATCAACACAATCAAAAGACGAATAATGAACATGAAACTGAAAACTTAAATAATAAATAAATGGATAAACAGATACCCAAAGTCTACCTCCAGTAGAGTTTTTCCGTGAGACCAACATCGAACCATCTGAATATTTATTAAACTAACCTTCAGACTTTGGTTGAGGGTAAACAACACCTTAAGTGGAGGCAAACAAAACACAGTTGCCATGGCAACAAGTTTCTGTTCATCTCTTATCTTCCTTTCCTTTTCCACTACAAATGTCGGGGTGTCTGGGAGAGAAGTGTAAAGCTGGGAAGAAAAAGAAAGGTAAAAAACTAACCAAATGTTATCCATAGGAATATAAAACAGATGAATTAAACTTTTGTTAAATCAAGAATATTTCAATGGGCAGGCAGACCAGTTACTGAAATATTGAAAGTATGTTGGCAAAAATGTGTGCTCTGCAGAGATAACAAGGAACCTATGCATGGAATAAATAGCTAAAACAAGAAAACAATTTGATGTGACGTTTTGGGAATAAGATTTATTAATATCGTACAGCACTCATATTTCTTTTTAGCTTTTAATCTCCTATATCCTTTGAGTGGGAGTGTTTTAAAGTTTGTTCACTTGATCTCTAAGGGGAGGGATGAGAACACCAGGGGAAATTAACATAGTTAATAAAGAATGGAATCAATCTAAGTACCTAAGTATCTTGCAATAATCATCACAATCATCATCAATTGTCCCTCTGTTATAAGACTTTGATCCTGCATTACCAAGAAACAGATTTCTCTCTTTTGACAACTGCTCAAAACTAGTTCTGACTTTCAAAATATGTGACAAATGAATGGATTTTAATAAATGGACCTGACTGCGTTTCAAATTTTCAATGCTTGGAAAGTGCTCGATATGGATAAATCCAAATAAAAAGTTAATGGGTCTAATGGCTCAAATACTAACGAGTCTTTTGACTCTTTAAAAAGCAGGATTACATTAATCATCTGCTTTCTTTAATTTACAATATAACTAAGATGTGAACCTACTGAGACAAGCCAGTCGATCAGGTGGGCCCAACTGTTTGACCAGCGCGGTTCTAATGAAGCCTGTAGCTCAGTCAGAGCACCACACACTAGGTCTGGGTTTGAAGCCAGGATGTTCACCATTAGAGCAGCCTTTCGTGGATCCTCCATACGCTTTGACAGCCATAAGACAAAGTGAGATAACAGCTGGTTCTGACCTCTGCCAAAAATTAATGAAGAATGAAGAGAAATTTTGTATGCAGCAAAAGCTTGTCATTATAAAATGGCAAATTTTTCATAAACAGTAAATTACAAGGGGTGAATTTTTGTTTATGTCCCTCAGGTTTTTTTTAAACAATTTAGTATAAATGGTGGAAGTTTTTGTATTTGCATCAGATCTGACAAAATAGTATGATCAATATTACAAAATGTGTATGGGCACAGCACTTTATTCAAAAAATGCTTGATGCATAATGCAAATCATTTCCTTCAAACAAATGCCTTAAATATTTGTATCACATGACCATGAGTATTCCGACTAAAAAAAAATTTTTTTTGTATCAAATACGAACAATGTCTTCCTCGAACTGAGTGATTTGAACAGATTATCATCTTCACCTGAGGTGTGAATGGCATCAATCTTCATGCAAGTTGCTGGTGTCTTCTCTCACTTTTTTTTTTGTTCATAGATCATTATCTTATTCACAGACCATTGGTTGCTTTAAGTTGTTTTGGGATTTTTTTATAATTTTTTGTTTATTTACTTTTTTTGGATTTTAATAATCGGCAACCGACCTTGATCCTGTGCCAACAGCTTTGTCATGGAAGCTGATCCCATGTTTTGAGGAGCAACACAACTCCTGCAGGAAGCTGTCAGCCACATCGGCAACTTGACTCACATCTTCACCTGCAGTCTCTGACAGTCCTGATGGGAGATTTGCTTCCTAAATACACAGGGAGATAGATAAGATGCTCAATATATGGGAGGGTAGAGAAGTCTCTCAATAGGAGAGAAGATAAATAAGACTCTCGATACAGGAGAGGATAGATAAGACTCTTGATACAAGAGAAGAGAGATAAGACTCTCTAAACAAGAGAAGATAGATAAGACTCTCTCAATATAGAAGAAGGTAGATATGAATTTCTATGCAGGGGAAGATAGATAAGATTCAATATATGAGAAGATTGATAAGATTCTTTATGCAGGAAAAGATAGATAAGACTTGCAATACAAGAAAAGATAGCTAAGACTCTTAACATACAGGAAAATAGATAACAGTCCAAATATAGAAGAAGACAGATAAGACTCTCAAGACAGGAGAAGACAGATAAGGCTCTCAATACAGGAAAAGATATATAAGACACTCAATATAGGAGAAGATAGATAAGACTCTCAATATGGGAGAAGAAGGGTAGAAGTACTCTCAATACAGAAGATAGATAAGATTCTCAATACAGAAGATAGATAAGACTCTCAAAATGGGAGAAGAAGGATAGGACTCTCAATACAAAAGATAGATAAGATTTTCAATACAGAAGATAGATAAAGGCTCTCAATATGAGAGAAGAAGGATAGGACTCTCAATACAGAAGATAGATAAGATTCTCAATACAGAAGATAGATAAGATTCTCAATAGAGTAGAGGATAGATAAAACTCAATAGTGGAGAAGATGGATAAGACTCTCTATACAGGGGAAGACAGAAAAGATTCACAATACAGGAGAAGACAGATAAAACTGTCAATACACGAAAAGGAAAGTAAGACTCTCAATACGAGAGAAGATGGTAAGACTTCAGTATGGGAGAATATAGATAAGACTCCCTTAGTTGCTTAAATTAATTTTTCCATTCATCATAAATAAAGAAGAAAAATCAGTTGATATTTTTTTTTTTTATTTTTGTATTTTGTGGTAAGGGTGGGAAGGGAGATGGAACATTCACAGTTTTGAAAATTTTTTTGAAGATCTGAGTTAACTCTGCTTTGCATAAATCAACCTGCAAGGAATAGACTGGTTACTTTCTTTTCTTGTTCAAGATTGTTTTACATTATATCCAAATTGAAAAAAAAAAATAAACAAACAAAAACAAAAGTTACTCACAATTAGTTAACAATTTTTTTTGTCTTTTCTGGCCTTCGCAAGGAGGGGAAAAAAATTTTTGACGAATGTTTTAATTTTTTATGGCTTCTTAATTTACCCTACTATAGTTGAAGATTTCTAAACCTTTCGGAAACTACAAAGTACTGATACTGCTGAGATCAAAACGAGCACTGTAGCAAAATCTTCTCCTTGCTTAGATGCCTTGTCTGGAGCAGACATTGGCGATCATGTTCCTCCACTCAAACCTATTCTCAGTTAACTCATTAAGTTGTGGTTGCTACCCTTGCCCATGACTTAAAATTTTCAATTAAACAGGGATGCCAGTGGCCTCTGACAAAAAAGCAGGAAACTTGTATCGTTATAAAGAGTTTCCTCAAAGCTATGATTAAAGTATGATTGACTATTAAGTAATAAAAATGAGGCAAAAGTCGGAAATCCTGATTAGATCGGAAAACTGGCATCCCTGATTAAAGTTATCCTCTGTCTAACCCTACTTCCTTTGCCTTCAATCTTTCAGGTGACTGCTAAGTGTTCTAAACCCTTGTGTCAGCAAATATGACCTAAAAACTGTAGTTGCCTCTGTTTTCTAGTTTTAAATAGTGATTGCTCAAAATTAGCCTCTTTCAGTACCAATTCATTTGGACTTTTTTTTTCGGTCCATGATATCCTCATCATTCTTCTGATAAACGACATCTCTACTGCCTATAGTTTCCTCCCTGTTTCCTTGATTATTGTCCAGCACTCACTACTATATAAAAGTACTGACAAAACATATGAAGGGACAAGGGGAAAACAGCTGATGACACATTTTGACAGTTCTGAGAAAACGTAAAAACAAGATTTAAAGACTCCTGGATATTTGTCATCAACAAAGAAAAAATTTTTTTCTTTAGTACCTTAAAGTATGTCCATTGATGATTGAAAAAAACTATTGAGATTAATTCTTTACCCTTTTTTTCTTAGCATAGTGCGCTTTTTTCTAAGATAGGGTAAAAATGGACATCAGCCATTTTCCCCTTGTTTCTTAATGTTTTATTATTTTACTACCTTATCTTTCCTATTTATATCAATGTTGTACTTTTTTTTCTTTTTAATTTTATTGACAGAGGCTTATTACAGAAATAATCTTTTCTGCCGATCAATTCTATCACATTTTGTTGATATTTTTGACTGCTAAAAATGACTCAGAAAACTGACAGCACAATAAATCTTGTTGAAGGGTTGAGCTCAGGTCTCCCCTCCACAATTTATCTCACACAATTTTTGTTTTAAAGAAGGTGTTATTTTGGATTTATTTTGTTTGCTTTTTTTTTTTCATCTGGTATTTTTAAACTTATACAGGATTCTGTCAAATAAATCGTTTGTTTTGAGACCAGTCCAAATGAATTACTGATCATAAACCATAATCACATTGAGATAAAAGTTTAGAAACCATAAAAAATGCTTTATTTGTCTATTAACTTTGATACAGAGAAAATTTTATGTTGCTTAATTTATCCTATGAAGAGAATTTGCATCATAAAAAGATTACTAAAAGAGTATTTTTAAACACTCATTTCTTATAACTATTATTTGCCACAAGCGACTGCCTCAGACTGGGTGCATTTTTGCTATTTAATTTTACGATATCTCAGTTCGATTAAGTAAAAAACAGGCACAGCATTATACTTTCACACTAACACGTAAGTCCTTTTTACAAAACAATCAAAAGACCATAACTCAGACTAGACAAGCAAGTTCATAAAAAAAAGTCTACCAGATGAAAAAGAATTGACAAAAAAATTTGCCATTTTCAGAAATTTATATTCCATATTTTCAAAAAAAAAAAAAATGAAAAGAGAATTTTAAAAATATTTTCTTAATTTAGGACGTTGCATCAGCCATTGTTGTAAACAAAGAGGGTTGTTTAGGAGTCACGTGATGAGAAACATGGCTTGTAATTGGGTAGAAAATCCAAGGGAAGCTACGCTTGGAATTCTGTTAGAAAATGGAGGTTATAAGAATTCACCCAGAGTGGTCTTCAGTTTTTTTCAACTTGAAATTTTTGGACATTAGTCGTTCTTTAATTGTGCCCATAATTTTCTTCACTATTTTGTGCATGACTACGGTGGTTTTTGTATTATTTAGTAACATTACAACTTCAAGTATACCCCCAAGATACTTTTCCGCTAATTGCTCTAAAAATGTCAAAAATGTGACATCAGCTGTTTTCCCCTTGCACCCTTCATATGTTTTCATTAGACTTTACAAATATTATATTTCACAAATCCTGTAGCAAAATAGGGAACCAAAAATCTTAAGATTTTAAAAGCAGTGGCTTTATTACTTAAAAAACAGAGTTTAAAATTAGCAAACCTGGTTTTGCTTGGATTCCCCTCCAGGGGACCACGCCTGAGGTCCCTGCCATTGGTGCAGCTCGGCTAACTGACGCAGAACGACCTCGGAGAAGAGTTTCACTTTGTCTGTTTTGCTGATGGCTGTGCTTTTGACAACCTGCAAACAGAGGTAACACACCCATTAACTCTTTTGTTTTGTTTTAAATGTCAGATATGAAATTGGTACTCACACTAACAATCATAGAATGGTACTCAATTTTCTGCCTATAGGATTTCAAAAACTTGTTTCTGCTTCAATAAAAAGTCTTTTGAGTCTACTGATTTTCCAATATACATATGTATTAGATACATTTTTACAAACTTGTCAGAGGGCCTAAAGCAAAAAGCTATGGCATTATGCACCAGACTCATTTGCATATTGTTGGATTTAAATGAAAAATACAAAAGTATATGTCCTAAATATAGTTGATATGAACGTCTCTGGTCACAAAAAAAAAAATATGTTTTAAGATTTTTATATAAAAACATGACTCTGAGAACATGACTGGTAGAAAATTGTTCAGTCCCACAATAAGTCTGTAGAAGATGAGTGCATTTGAACATTCTGTGGTAAGCATCTCAATTTAAAAAAAAAAGGAAAAATGTTAGAATTCAAGTGTTTATTTCCAAAAATTTAACTTCCTAAAATGACTTTTGAAAACACAACATACCCTAAAACAGAATTAGAGAGCTATGTGAATTTTACAGAATAAGAAGTTCAAGCATCAATGCATAAGTCTAGTATCAGTTTAATACTTTTGCATTACAAACCTTATCCAGCAGCGTGAGAAGGACATCCACTACAACTTCCTTAGCATCATATTTGAGCCCAGCAATGGTCATGTGTAAAAAAGCTGTAAGTACAAAAAACAGCACTGAATGACAACAATCTTACAATTTAAAAAAGTGCATTAATTAGGTATGGTAAAAGCTGAATCATTCTCGCTCTAAGCAGCCACAGTTTTATCATGCCATATTCATATCTCACAACAACAAAAAGTCTGCTTAAATTATTGCAAAGTGCACTTCAGATATGCATAGCTATTTATTTGATACAGTTTACTGATCTTCAGAAGAAAAAAAATTACAGTGAGAAAGTTTTAGCAAAACCTGTTCTGTTTTGTACATTATTCTGAGAACTCGTCATGTTTTACTTAATCTTAAACTTTACATCACAGGATGAAAGATAATAAAAAAGACCCCAAGAAAGTTGGGTTTTTATGATCCACTGTGCAATAATCTCATCGCAAACATTATTTGCAAAAGCTTTAAAATCAGTCCAATTAAAATTAACTACGACAGTCACAACATTTAAATTCCTACTGAATGAACAAGATAGGAGATAAATGGATGTTAAAGCAAGACAAATGTTTGGATTCAAAGCAAAGCTGAGAGACTCAAAATTTTTGGATATTTTCACGCAGAGCTTCCATTTGGTCACTACAGAGCATCAGAGCACTTAAAATACTTTGAAGCTGTGAAATAATGACAAGACCATGGGTTTTCTAGTCAAGCCCCTCAACAGATGGGTCCCTGCAGATCTTAAATGAATCTATGATGAGAGAAAAGCCAGAGAGAAAAGAAATAGGACAAATTCCAACAATGAACAAAACAGAAAAAGAAGCCACAGTGAGAGTTAACTCATGATCCTTACTTTTTTGCTGCACTATGAAAGTGACTGTGCTGGCATCGCTGTTCACAAGAAAGGCCAAAGTGAGCAAAACCAAGCAACTTCTCACATCTTGTTCATCCTACATTTGTCAGGAAAAGTATATAAGAGGTTGTTGGGTTTTTTTTTGTTGACTTTTCATAACAATAGACTAAAAATTAATCATCATGATTTAAACTGCTATTTTCTCTTTTTAGTCCTTTTCAGCAAGAGCTCTTTGGTGTTAACTAGTAAGAAGACATATCTCTACTACAAATTGAGTTAGTTTCTTAGGAGGAAATGTTAAATAATCAACAACTGTGCAAGTGTTTTAAAAGAAGTGTTATATTGCCTGCAATTGAGCTCTTTATCTATATAAGAACAAGACACTCAGAGCCAAACAGATGGAATAGTTTTTGACACTGTGTTCAATTTTTTCTTTTTCAACTTTTGGAAAGACAAAGTGACATTCCTCCAGAACATTTTGTGTCATTAATAAAAAAAAAGCACCAAAAATATTTCTAGTTCATGCAAATCTCACAAAGCACACTCTGCAAAGCCCATTGCAAAATTATTCAAAATTTTTATCTAGTTTCTTTGCAGCTGACAGATTAGCATTCTTGTCAATTTCTTTGTCTTCAAGATCGTATTTTTCGGAAAAAAAAAAAATATTGAAGCCCTGAAATTTATTTCAAATCTAAAACTTGGAAATGTCATGGGTCGGACAGTTTAATGTAGCTTACCTTCCTGTTCCTCCTTCTAAACAAAGCAGCAAAGTGTACATGACTGAAGTTCAGCCTCGTTTGGACAGCTTTCTTACACTTCTCGCTGAGCATCACCATTGAGATCAAAAGACTTATTGCAGATTTTATTATGTTTGACCTGGTATAAAACAGGAGATTATCAAAAGACTGACTGCAGATTTTATTTTTTTATGTTGGACCTGGTATAGAGCAAAGGATAATTAAAAGACTAATTCCAGATTGCTTTTTTTTTGCTGTACCTGCTCTGATATATTTCGCATCAAGATAATAAAACTATGCACCAGGTAAACAGAGCCAATCCGTCACAAGTCATACCTTGGACATAATGAGCTGTGAGCCTTATGTTTAAGTTTTCAATTTACACTTTGTTACATATTTGTGTCAGTTGCAAAAAAAAAACATATCCACAGCGATTTGGACTGATTGGCTCTGGTTGCCACACTTAGAGATCTTCACTCAAAGTGGATGAAGAAGCTTCTCAGATAAGCTTAACTCCTTCATTCTAAAGGCATATCTTTATGAGATATTGCAGCAACCAAGCTTTGTTTCATATCTGTCGCTCAAACGGTACATGTCTCAAAACAAATTCAAATGAGTCGGAAGTCATATTTTGAACAATTTAAATCATAAAAACAGCCTGAATCTTCTTTTTATGAGATTTGCCATTTCAAGAGCCAGATAGAGTGAGTTGATCATATGCCAAAATATGAGATTTTTATAATTTTGATAAATGAAACTAAAAGAAGAAAAAAGCGGACTCTTAGGACTGGTCTTAATACACATTTTCATGAGATATTACAACAGCCAAGAGTCGTTTCATCTAGTATAACCTGCAAACAGCTGAACTCTGTCACTCAAATGATAAATTTTTATGAGATGTTACTACAGCTAAGGGTCGCTTCATATCAAAGAATTTAATAACAACTAATTTGTCTCAGGTTCCTTGGCACTAGATGGGCCAAGGGCAAGTGATAAAAGATTTGAATTCTACAACAGAAAGCTTCTGCAGATTTCAGTGCAAGTTTGATAACCACTGCACCATCGATTTCTGCAGTTTAAAAGAAAAAAAAATTGAGCCAACAGTACAGGTTCCCTTGCTTATCGGGTGGGTTCTTTTTCCCCACAATGCACTATTTTCGTCATTAACAGGCTTCAACATTATTTAAAAAAAGATGATTGGATGATTATCCATTCTAAAATTTCAGGAATCAAACCCATGCAAAACAGAGCCATCAACCTTTCCGAGGTCTGCCCCCTAATTTTAAGATAATTTCAATCAACATCATCAACTTTAGTGCCTTGTTTGAGAGTGTCGGTGATAGTTTCCCTTAATTTTTCAAAAGAGTACAGAGATAAAATCAAAGATCTTTCCTTACTGCTGTCATAACATCATTCTTACTTGCTAGCAGTCTGAAGGCAACTGTAGACTTTGCTCATATGACTGGCCAAGACTTTTTGCACAATTGTCTCAGCAGCCGCCAAGCTTTTCGTCAAATCTAGGCGGACACGGGTCAGAATTTGTTCCAAACATTTGAACACATTTGCAGTCTGTATAAATGAAAATTGAATGATCAAATGTAACAGCCATTTTTGCTCTCTGAAGAAAAACAGTTTGAAACAATTAAGGAAAGGAGGCAAAAATAGGAGGAAAAGGAGGCAATTGAGAGGAAAAGATGCATGCAATATTATCAACTCGTCACAAATTGAGCAGTTCATGCAAAAATGCATCTGCATTACATAGTAGGAATTATATTTTTAAGCTTGAATCCCCACTGTATGCTAATATTCACCCCTCAATCATGACAAAGTTTACATATTTTAGAAATAATTTTTTGCCATAATATCTTAATGTAGAATTTAATTTTCTTTTAAATTATTTTTTATTAATCAAATCAAAATTATTTAAGATTAGCAATGACATGAACTTAGCCAATAAGCAGACTAAGAAAGTGACATCTATATAGTAAGGTAGTTTTTTTGCACAGCTGCAGTGGGGTATTGCATTTTTAGCTCATAGATAGACTCAGTACAGGTTTAATAAGTCGATAGCCGGTTTATATGATTCAAAGTGCAAAATTTAATAACAAAAGTTTTAAAGTCACAGACAATTATCTTTCCATGGCTTAGGAGACATAAGTTCCAACCTTAGGACATAAATTTGGCTGAGTTTAAACATTCCCATTTTATCCATACTCACTCAAAAGTGATCACTATAAACATGTTAAATCTGAAATTGATAAAAGTGACCCTGTCTTGTTGCTCATACTTTAACCCTGTGAGGCTGGGTACTTTGGTTGCTTACGTCTGATGGTTTCAGTGCCGTTTCTGATGGCTCCAGTAAAGCTAGAAGCTCTGCACAGGTGGGAGAACTTCTTAGGTATTTGGCAATGATATCAGGGCCTGGACATCCATCATCATGAGCCTCAGATGTGCGGATAAATTTTGTCAGTCCTAGAAAACAATAAACAGAACAATCCTAACCTCTAATCAAATATTTGGGGTTTTTTTTTTATTATAAACCAGAATCTAATTACATTGAAAACAATCAAATGAAAATAGTATGGAATAAGTCTTATAATTGGACGAGAACAAATACTACAAAATATTTAATTCCGTTCTTCTTAAGCTTTTTCCCCTTCATTTTCCTGTCAAAATTTAAGTTTTTATGAGAAGGCAACTTAGCCAGGTGATCTGACTTTCTCATGTAAAAGTCATCCTATGCAATATTATCTGGATGAGACAAGATATATTTTGTGTCACTTGAAACACTCCTGTCCTAATTTTGAAACCAACATATTATCAAACAAACTTCCAGGTTCCTCAGTCAAAGAGCAAAAGGACAAAAAGTCATTATAAATACTAAAAAAATTCTAATCCTGCTCACAACAGAACTCAATATTTACTCAGTCTCTTACTCTCTTACCTTCTTTTATTGTTTCTGGGTCTTGAAGAAGAAATTTAAATTCAATTTCCGTTATTGGCTTAAAAGGCTTGCCATCCTCCTCCTCCTGTGCTGTTGCGGTATCTTTGTCTCGTTTGCCAAAATCGTGTTTTTCTCCATCTTCAGCCATTGCAAACTAATAGGTTTGAAAAAAAAATCTACTCCAGATTCATGAAAAATATAAACCAAGAATCAAAGGGTAAAATATGAAAAAGCTATTAAGAAATTTGTGTCATGGTTTCATGTAGACACCAATTGCCCCCTTACCACTGGAAAAATCAGTTTTTATATTGAGTGAATATTTTTATTTGTATTCTTAATAACATAAACTATGAAAGAGTAACAATTTAAACAAAACACTTTGTCTAGATCATGTATATATAATAAGTCCAACAACAATAAAATAAAAGGGTCATATCAATGAGATTGACAAAAACAAAAACAATATTTATTATATGGAGATTTTAAATGGTTTTTTGTTTGCCTTACAAAATAACTTATTTTGCACTGATTCTGAACATCATCTCTTAAAGTCCCAGAGTCAACTTGCTGATGAGTGAAGATGAAAAGTGCTTAAAATTATCTCAATAATGAACACTGCCATCCACAAGAGCACTAAGTATTTTTTCAGTTTTAACAGTAACGTCAGTGTTTTGTGAAGGATGAATCATTTTGTACCATGATTGACAGAGCTGGAAGATGAAGTTTTATCCTGTGCACACAAGCCAGCATTTTCCCTTGAGGTGCCATTCCTAGCTTACACTTTTCATTCTTGTTATTTGTGTGTTTGTTTTCATTTTACTTCGGCAAAGGTTGATGTGGCATAAAAATAGTATGACTATTTGGTATGATTTTTGTGCATATAGCCTGTCCAAAACAAAATGATTTCAGGCTTTCAGGCCCTTTAACAGGCCAGGCCATTGGTGGTGGGGCTCAAACCACAGCAGATCCTCAATGCGATCTCAAGATGGGTTTAAAAACTGGAAAAAGATTTTTTTTTAAATAAGATAAGGAGCATGCCATACTTTAAGAAAAGTTAAAACATGAAGTATTTAGAAATTATTTTGAAAATTTTGGAGAAACTTCAAGAACCAACATTGATGAGGTAAAAATGTGAGTGAGATTTTGATTCTTAATTTAGATCTAGAACACCTATCAGGGAAAATTAAAAATGATTGATATCATGTAATTCTTCCTCTAATTTGCTATTACTTCTTTGAACCTTGTGTGCCTTGAGTACATTAATTTATACATATAAAGAAAAAACAAATTTTTTTCAATACATTTTGTATTGTAGTAGATTTAATCAAACTTATCCTCGTCGGGACTCTTACTTACACTGCTGCTGTTGCCTTAAGTACTATAGTTATTATTAACAAGAGTTTTTTTTTTTTTTTTTACTCAAAGAATGACAAACTAAGTAGCAGGTCTTGTGTCTATAAATTATGATATATATTAGAATTAGCACACAGAAATCAATCTTCTTATAAATAGATCTTATATTTCTGGAACTTTTTGAGCTACTGTTGTTTATAAATTGAAAGAATGGTGCAGTGAATAAGAAGAGGAATAGATAAGGCGATATTGCTTTTGATATCCTATGGAGATGGGTAAGCCACTGTAATGATCTGGTCATTGCCTGGCAAATCTGACATTGAAAACCTGTTACTTTTTTCCCTCACACCCAGGAAGAAAACTTCAAAAGAATTTCCCTTTCATCATTCAGAATGACAAATGGCTCATCAGATTCAGTAATAATCTAGTAGTCACCCTCCCAATGGCCGTTTTTGTCTCCACAGTAATTTTTTTTTAAGCACTTCTAACAGATGTCACTGTTTGGGCCAGTGGCTGCATAATTTTAGTGGTAGATTTCCATGCCAGAGAACGACAATCATTAATAATAATAATAAAACCATAATGACATAATTGCACTTTGTGAACAAGTATCTACTTAGATGTCATATTTGACAACTAAAATAAGTTATGCATTTTCATATTTGATATTTTTGTCTCGTTCAAATAAAATTTATTACTACCCTAGGCTTCTTCAAGAAACATCAGCCATCTTGTGTGCAAAATTTTTTTCTCGGTCCAGTCAAAGTAGCCTTACCTCAGGCTCTGCATCAGTTTCAGCTGAGATCATTTTAATATAGCCTTCATTTTGTCAAAAAGAAATTCCAAAGAGGATTTAGTATGCCTGATACATGCAGAGCCTATATTAATTGTTTACAGGTAAAATACAATTCCACAGAGTCCAAAATTTTTTTGTTTAAGATATGTCACTTTTGGGTTGAGGCCTAATCTTACTTCATTACAAAAAACTGATGTTTTCTTGGATTCCTACCAACAAGATACACATTAGCTCAGCTGATGCAGTCATTCGACTATTAGTAAGTCAGGTGTCATCTGAGGGTTCCATCCATGTTTTCTGCACCTTCTCTTGTTTTTTACTTCATAATTAATGTTTACATTCATTCCCATCCAAAAAGTTCCAGCCCCGATATTCAAGAAACTATTAAAGAGTAATCCTTATCATCTGCAATCCCTTCAATTTACAGCTAGTTTTGTCTAGGCCTACCGATAATACTGACAAAATGGAATGGCTTTAGTTGATAAGGTCTGATTTAGAAATAAAGTGCAAGAGATCTCAAGAAATTGTGTTTAAAGTTCAAACTACCACATTTTATTTCTAAATCGGACGAATCGACTAAAACTCACTTCATTTCGCCAGTGTTATGGGTTTCGTAGGGGCCACAGGTGGTAAGGATTACCAAAGAAAGTAGGCCTATTGGAAACAAATTGAATTTTTCACTTTTATTTTATCTCACTATGGAGGTGGTTCTGCAATGCAGAAATACAAAATCTTGGCTTTTTGTTGCCTCTCTATTTAGTATGAATGACACATTCGCCGTGCCTGCCTAGCGAACGTGAGCTAAATCTTTAGTCGGACTGAAGAAGCACAAGGCGACAAGCAGGATGGGTTTGAGCGGGCTTGCTTAAGTTTTAGATTTCTGTCACCCAACAGTCAAGTAATGTTTCTGAACAAGTAATATAGGTTTAATCAAAGAATTCCGATTCGAATAAAAATGCTGATATAAAATACCTAATAAACGACTGCTAGGTTATATGTGATCAATAAGCACAGCATGTCATGTCTCTTGGTGTTGACAAGTTGTTTCTTTTACTTTCACTTTCGATAACAGTTTTTCCGGTACGAAAAAAAAATTATTTTTAAAACTTTGTTATAAAACATCGATAGTTTTTAAAATGCTAAAAGTATTTTATCTTTCTTTTTCAAAACGAATGGAATGTCTTTTTATGTTTTAGATTTTATGATTTACCCTAATGGATGGGTTGCTATGGAATAGCGTCTTGTAGTAACATTTAGCCCGTAGCAAGTTCAGTTTTCCGGTGCAGGTTTTCAGAACAAAATTGGTAAGTTCTATGCTCTCTCAGGCTTGTTATGGCACTTAACCCTTAGAGTCATATCAAGTCTAGATCTATTAACTGGTTTCTTCAACTCTTGGACAGAAACATCTGTTGAAGGTAAAACACAGTTATCTCTTGTTCCCTGCCTCGTTAGGAGAAGTGCAGAAACGTGCCGTCATATAAAACTACGAGATGGCAACGATAAATTCAGAATATTTATATTAAACACTAAAGTTTTAATCTAGGCCTGTGATTAAATGGAAGTGAATAAATAAGGCCCTATATTTTTTACGTCAATGTAAGTGTTTCAAAACGGAACAACAATTTGATTAAGTAAAGAAATGACAAATTGAAATTATATCGCACTTGGTTTAGTATGAGAAAGTTTGTGATACCTCTTAGCCACTAGATTCTCTATTTCATCGTCAGAGTTACAGAAATGTACTAATACATTATTTGGGATCCCCTGCTTATCAAGCATACTTTAAAAGCCTTTATCCTATATCAATGGCAAGCATATCAAATCGTTGAAGTTCCTATTAACAAAGAGGGCACTTCAAAGATTTGATACACCTTTTATTGATATTGACATTTGGATATTCTAGTAAAGTTGCCTCACTAACCCCTGATTTTTTGCATTGATTGGCCCTATTACCAGTGTTATTTACAAAGTTCATATTTAGAAGATGTACACATTTTTGGAAGCTTAGGTTTATACTTTTCTACTGAAGTGTATAAGTATGGCTGTAGTTTGAGTAGGAATAGTAACTGGCAGTAATGGATTCTTTGACATAAATGGGAAATTACCAAACAATGCTAGTCCCTTGTCCATTTTTTAACTAACCAACCCTTATAGTATCCAAACATAAGATCATACTTGATCGACTCATTGACTTTAAAGCATAAACAAAAAAATAACAATGTCTGTCAAGCCTGTTATTCAGTTCTAACAAGCCATATAAATGAGGGTTTGCCAAAACGTTGGCTTTCATCATAGTTATGTATGAAATATGCTCTAAAAGCCCTATTTGAAAAAAATGAACTCATCAGTACATATTATTTTAATTCTGTGAGTGTAATGGCATACGAAGAACTGCTTTATGTTTAAAGAATCACTTTTGGGTGCATCCTTACTGTCTAAATTAACCAAATAAGTTTAGAACATAATTATGATGTAAAAAATCACCAAAAAAGTGGTCACCCATCAACAAATTAAGCTCATTCACCACAAGTGAAGAGACGCACACCAATTTTTTTACATAGATTTATTTCTGCTATCCAACTCTGCATGAATATTACCTCACCGATACTCAATTGGGCTTTCCCTTTTTGTAATTGAAGATTCTTTTTTTCAAAATGTAGTAAAGAGTGTGACACAATTTTGAGATCCAGCTCTTGGCAATTGCTCATTATCTATAAAGTATTTATAAGGACTTAGATCTGCGATTTTGGTAATTCTTTAACTGGAAAACAGACGGTTAGTCAATCTAAGTCATCTAATTAACAAGACAATTTCATCCCTTTTCTAAACAACCCAGTGTCGTCGGAGTAAAATTAGCGGAAAGACCATTAGCATTATTAGCAAGTAAAATATTGTAGATCTGCCCTCTAAATGCTGATTCTTGGAGCTGTATGAATGAAGTCTGGACAACATCGTGGAACATAATTGTGAAAATCAAGTGATAACTCAACAGTTATAAATATCGTATTTTTTGTACTTGATGATAAACTGTTGTTAGTTTAAGTCAGCATTTTTTTTTTCTATACCTTTAAAGCCATGGCCGGGACTGCAAAGAAAAATGTGAGGTGGCCTGATGGAACAGAGTATGTGGACAGCTACACACTTCCATCACTAAAACCCACAAGACCAGATCCGTAAGAAAATTATTTAAGCCACTTATTTTTGAATCTATTACATTTTTATGTGATATTTATACATAATATCAAGAATGACATGCATTCATTAAATTTTATTTATTGTTACATTAAAAAAGAAAAATATTAAATTTTTTCAATGGCATGCAGACACTATATTTTTTTTAATTGAAGTGGTGCAATCATGTTTTATTGCAAGTTTTTGACCATGTGTTAAAAAATGTCTTAAAATAGAGTAAATATAGGTAAATATTTAACAGGCATGTTTTGTTGCACATGATCAATCCACTGAGAGTTATATTTTGATCCTCAGACTCTGTGAAAAATAATATTTGTTTCTATGAATCATGCATTTGATATTTTAGCAGGATTTTTATTTGGGATGGAAGCCAATTTCTCATTTATATATGTATTTCTATGTCATGAGCTAAGTAGACTTTGTATTCCTCTTTAGATGGACTCCTGCAGACTCCCTAAAAACAGACATGCTTCAAGTGCGGCCCAGAACACCGAATGATCCTTACACAGTCCTGACAGAGCTGCAGTTGAAAAACATGAAAAAGGTTCGTCAAATAGTTTTATTCTTTCTTCTCAAGGCTCCTTTTATCAATTTTTATGAGCTTTCAGTTGCTATTTATTCTAGTTTTTTAGGGTCTTTTTTGTAGGAATATAATAGGATGGAAATGAGGTATATGGATATGGGTTTGTTTGTGTGTTTTGTTAAGGTTTTTGTGTGTGGGTTACTTTCTTTTTCACTAATGCATGGTTGGGTTATTGTAGTTCTATAAATGCCATGAGTGAGCATAAAAGTATTTAAAACAATGAGGAAGAAAGCCAGTGGACAGTTTTCGAAGTTGGTGACTAGTCACTTCTTGCAAGCAGGTTGATGACCTACCTGATTATCTGGTTAGGATTTCCAGTGTAATTGACATAGTTCTTTAGTCTGGGTGTTCCCCAGCAAACACACATCATCACTGTTTATTTTTTACTTTATTCTTCCAAAATCAAAAACATTTTAGCTCTGGCCTTTCAACAATCCTCGTTTTGGTCTCAGGGTAAAAAATTGATTAATTGCTGTTGCATGCATCCAGATTATAAAAGACATATTGCTTTAAATTTGAATTTTGATATTGAAACTAAAAGCTGAAAAAAGTTTTTCTTTCACAATAAACAACATTTTTTCCCCTGGCCATGCAACAATCCTTAGTTTGGTGTCACTGTCAGCGTGTAAAATTTGGTTAATTGACGCTGCATGCATACAGACTTTTAAAGCCATTTTGCTCAATAATTTTTTGAACTTTGATATTGAAACTAGTAAAAGTTGAAAAAAGTTTATATCTACCGTCTGCAATGAGCCACTTTTTTAACAGCAAATGCTGTGGGCAATATTGGTTGTCCTACAATAGTGACTTGTAAACTTGCAATTTTAGATTAACCTCAAGGAGCAACCAAAAATATCCACTCCAAACAATGTTAACATCATAGATTTTTTATTGGAATATATATCTGAAGGGTTGAAACGTAATACCTGTCACAACCAATTCACTTTGACATTCAGAGCATTGGGCAGAAAATATACAGTGCATTAGCACCACACAGCAGTCTTTGTAATGCTTTTTGTTAATTTGACAGCCAAGGCCAAAAATATCAAGAGTTTATTGTAGTTAAACAGAGTCATTCATAAGGAAATGCTCCAGATCTTTTCAACATTGGTTATTGAACACATTATGCTTTCATCCAAAAGTAAATAGCTATAAGACATGTGTGGTCAAAAAGCTATTTTCATGAAAAACCAAATTCATCCACTTCCAATGGTGTCAAAAGAGTGAGCAATTGAATGTTTATCATCATCCATTTCTCTTAGGATTCAAGCCCATTTTTCATGAAGGAAGCAAATGAGCCAGAGCCAGGATCAAGAAAGGGTGAAGTTATCTACCCTGCCCCAATTGATCGTTATGCTACATGCACAAGCCAGTATCTGTTTCGTGACAACCCTCCGTTCTCTCTCCCCGTGTGCTGGGTGGGAGATCAGTGGCAGAGAGAGCCACCAGCTGAATACAACACCTGCAGACAAGGCGCTTCACTGCGATGGGGGCCTTCCAAAACTGGTCAGGGTTGTTTTGTTTTTTTTTTTTTCCTTTTTTTTAATTTGCAACGTTGTTGCATTTATTTTCATGTAAAGAGGCTACATTTTTTTTATTTTGATTATCTTTTTCAGAACTAAGAAAAAAATCATTAAACAACTTAAAAAAGAAATCCTTACTTTACATGCTCTTTATAGCCTCCTTTCTTGTCCTAAAAACATTGAGCATAGCTGAAATAAAATATTAATCACTTTGCCTTTTTTTAATGAATCATCTAGGTCAAAGAACTATTCGCCATTTTCACACTGAGGATGTGCACAGATACCTCAACATTGACATGTACAAGCGCCCTCCCACCAACATACCTGCCCAGGTTGTCATGAAGCATGGCCGTCCTAGTGAAGGATACTACCACCAAAAGAACCCCAGTATGTTTTTTTTACAGCTTCACTAGTCATCCTTTTTTTTTTAGCTTTTTCTTTTTTTTAATAAATAAACTTAAAATTAAATAAATGGAAAAGGATATAATTATTGTAAATGAATCTTCTTATTACAAATTGAAGTCCAATATGCTTTTTTGATGTTGGGAGTGGGGAAAAAAAAGTAAAAGTGCAAAGACCTGAATGATGGCTCTCAAAAATGAAATATGAAAAAGAAGCTTGTCATATTTCTAATGCAAGTATTGTGTTTTAGAATGTGCTTTGTCATGAAAGTGATTTTAATAGCTTAGGAGTTTTTTATCCACAAGTAAAAATTAAAATCAAAGGCATAATCAGCAGTGTGATTATATGACATGGGCTTACAGGGTTCGTTGTAAAGAAATCCTTATTTTGACACACCAAAGCATGTTAATTTCTGCATCCAAGATCCCTATTGGGGAACAGACCTCTCCAAGATTTATTTAGGTCTGGGAGATTTTACTTTAAGTAAACTCTTTGATAAAAATAATTATAAACTTTAATTTCTTTGGTTAGTTTTGTTTTGTTTGTTTGTCAATTTTGGTTTTTTAAACTGCAAAGAATGGCTATTTGCTCGCAAAACTAATTCAATGAAATACTTGATGCTGAATACTCTCTAAGAATAAATAAGAACTGATATATATATAAAGTTCTACTGTTTTGCCATCTACCATTTGCAAATTATATGATTTTTGGATGATGTGAACCCCTCATGTTATTCAACCTGCACATACTTTACAGATTTTAACACCTGGTTTGGCTCCACCCATCGCTTGAATGAAACCAATGTGCTAACTACTATCCGCCCTAAAACGCTAGCTGAGTATGGTCAAATCAAAGCCATGGAACAGGCCTATGGTGAACATCAGGCCTCCAAGTGGCCAGAGGTTTCAGAATACACACATAAATACTTGCTGGAGAAGAAACCAGAAAAATCTATTGAACCGTAAGTTTCTAAATTTAAGTTATTAGAGCGTACAGTATGGGTAATATTTACTCTAAGAGAGGGAATGAAGAATCCCCAAAATGTGATATATTCATCAATAAAGTAAAACTCAAACAAACAGAAAAGTTCAAATATCTAGGAACAATAATTTCAAACAATGGCAAAACAAACAGAAAAATATCAGCAAGAACTGCTCAGGCAAAGATCAACTTTCAAAAGATGAAAACAATCCTGACAAATAAACACATCTCCATCGAAACGAGGAAAAGAGCCCTCCAGTGCTACATAGAACCTGTTCTAATGTATGGATGCGAAGCATGGACAATCTCAAAGCAAATTCAAAATAAGCCAGAAGCAACAGAAATGTGGTTCCTTAGAAGAATGCTCCGGATACTTGGACCGCAAAGAAAACAAATGAGAGAGTTCTGAATGAAGCTAATAAAAGAAGATCACTGGTCAGAACTATAAGGAAACG
>BLXT01005315.1:1351669-1369894 GCA_019648995.1 Plakobranchus ocellatus
ATAGAAGCGACAAAGGACAGGAAAAAGTGGAGGACCATGATCGCCAACGCTGTAAAGCAAGGCACCTGATGATGATGATTTGTATTTGAGGTAAAAATGCATTTAGATATTCAACGATGCCTTGTAAGTTTGTTAAGAAACAACATGATACACAATGTGAGAGTGAAACCAGCTGTGAGATTGCTCTTTCTGTGTATGCACTGCGGTGTGGCCTCTTCTTGCATTTGAAATTCTATACTGTTATTGTATCAAATTGCATTTTTCATTTTTAAAGTTTTAAAACTCTCATCAAAGCAACAGTCAGAGCTAGATGGAATGAGAACCGTCCATGGTATGACAAACATGATCCCTACACCAACTGAGCAAAGAACACCAAACCCTAATCTTAAGATTATATGTACAGGCTACAACAGACTTACGAAGCACATGTTCACAAAACTTAAAAGTAGGAGACTCTGGATCTGGATTAAAGCAGAATACTTACTGCAGTTGGATCCCAATCTTTTAGCTCCAAGAAACTTTACCTGGATATAGGATACTCCCATCACCCAAAAAAAAGAAGGAGGTTTTCTCTTCTTGCTGACACCTTTTTTAAGTATGTGGGCAGAAGAACATGTGAAGGTTCATTTCTGTGCATTTAATTTTTGGTTGACACTGGCAGGTTAGAATTGATCAAAGAATTGTTACTAGACGGGATAGAGACAGAGTTGGTTAGACAAAGACCATGAAGAATTATTACATTGATCTAAAAATTGTTAAAAGTTTTTTTTTTGAGGATAAAACTCATTTTCATGAATCTTTCTCACAGCTGTTGTACAGTTGCCAAATAAAATCCATAAGAAAAAAATGGTTTACAATATGCTTTTAAAAATTATGTTTTCTTTACAGATGTGAACAGCTCAGCTGAGTGTGCCTCTTTAATAACAGAGGAAAGTACAGAAGTAGTCAAAGGATTTAAAGAAAAGATCACAGGCATTACAGAAGTTTTGGCGAGAGATCATATGAAAGTTGTTTTCTTTGGGAGGTACATCTTCAACTTTCAATGGATATTTTGCAGCTTCATCCTGCATTTTTAAAGACTTCTATTCTGTCCAAAAACTTTTAAGCTAAAAAGTAAAGAAACATGTTTTGATTTCATGCCTTTTTTGAAGTATTTTTTAGTAAGATAATATAACAAAGATAATTCAATAATTTATAATTTTTAGGAACATTCAATTTATTATAGTGTCCTAAGAAGGTCCCCTGCATGATGTGATTGTCTTGTTTAAAACATTTATATTGAATATGTACATATATTTCAAACTTCCAAAAAAATTTATTTAACTTTTGGTATTTGGTGTCCAAAAAAAAACCAGGAAAAATTCTTTAGTCAAATTGCATCTATTTTTTTGTGTACAGAACATCAAATGGCAAGAGCACAGTGATTAACGCCATGTTAAGAGACAAGATCCTTCCGAGTGGCATTGGTCACACTACACATTGCTTCATTCAGGTGGAAGGCTCGGACAGCAAAGAGGCTTCTTTGCTCACAGATGACACAGATAACCCAAAAAGCATTAAGGTAGGTAGAGAGTAGTTTTGATATGCCTTTTTTTTAAAATCGTATAAAAAGCAGGGCATGGGATGAGTACTTGGCCTTCTTAATATTGCAGGGTAAGTAATAAGTGAAATAATAAGACACAAGTGATTTGTGAATATTGCAGTCACAGGAGGCCTTTGGATTCTGTGGTGCCTGGTAACAACGATAACAAATCAATACTTTTTTTTTCATTTGCCCAGTGGTTCACACTGGAAATGCTTGACTGTTTTTGTTTTAAAATTTACTCCTTTGTGTCTACTTTGTTTCTCGTAAGCTGTCCCCCTTTTTTGGTTCACATTTCTTTCGCCGCTTTACTTTTTTATGTCTTTATTTCGTACCAAAGGCACATACAAGCATGTAGAGCAGTATTCTGGATACCATTTTCCTATAAATATTATTACATCTTAAATTTTTTCTTGCAAGTCCGCCCTGAGATGTGCAGGGACACTTATGTGGCGGGTTCGAGCCCCGTTATCAGCACCCTGGCCTGACGGAGGGCCTGAAAGTCTGAGATCATCTTGTTGTGGACTGGCTATATACAGAAACCCAACTCTTCTTTGTTTTTCTGTGAGACTACATTTTTATCTCATGAGCCTCAAATATAATATACTGAAGGTATTACATTAAACCTTTGTTTGGGAAAGTTATTGCTATAATCCACCAACATTTTTTTGTTGAATGTCATATATAAATATGTTCCCTAGACATGAGAAAATAATTATTTACTATTACTGTGGATGTCCTCTGTTATTCAGAATATTCTAAGATTAAAGACAGCTATGAATTTACAGGCAGACAGTGTAAATAGATCTAAAAGTAGTTTTTTGTGAGGTTTGTGTAAGAGGAACAGAATGATCATTATACCTTCTATTACAATACCAATATCTTACTCTTGTTGGTGGGTTTTTTATTTCATTTGGTTTTTTTTATAATTCTCTTAACTTGTTTACCGTTTCCTTGTCTAGGACATAAAGCAGCTCGCAAGCGCTCTGAGCTCGGTTCGTTTGTCTGAAAATTCTTTGATTCGCATCCTGTGGCCCAAAGATCGGTGTCGCTTGCTGCGGGAGGATGTTGTTTTACTTGACAGCCCTGGCATTGACGTCACGCCAGATTTAGACTCTTGGATTGACAATTTCTGCCTCGATGCTGATGTTTTTGTGCTGGTTGCGAATGCAGAGTCCACTCTAATGCAAACTGTAAGAATGGAGAATTGAAACATTAATTTTTTTGGCCTTTTTCCTATTTTTTTTTTCTTACAGCAATTCTTTGTAGACCTATTTTTTGCCCCAACTTGACTTACAGTCATTTTCAAAAGTGCTTGGCTTGGATATATTGTAAAAAAATCATTATGGCATATCAGCATCACATTCTGTGTGAAAACTTTTTTGAATAATTCAATTTTCCTTTAGACTTATGCATATCTCCAATACTACGATCCTCAGGAGAAAAAGTTCTTCCACAAAGTCAGCTCTCGCCTTTCGTGTCCCAACATATTTATACTCCAAAATAGATGGGATGTGTCAGAAATGGAGGAGGATATTGACCAGGTGAGGGGGGAAAAGTCAAGATGTGATATTGTTGCTTTTGCATGAACCTAAACAAAACATTATTTTATGTAATTATAACTTTTTTATTCAGTGAAAAGGGTGTGTGATCTTCAATTTAAACAAATCCTTCTATAAGTAAACGAGAACTAGTGAGTGAAAATTATAACTTGTGTTAAGTTAGATATTAACAGCAGATCAGCGTGAAAAAAGTAGGCTTTTGTCTCAATACTTTATGGTGAATGAACTTAAGGGTATTGGTGAGTGACCACTTTTCTAGGGATTTTGTAGTCGTAGTCATGCTTGAAAGTTGATTGCTTAATTTACACAGCAAGTTTGCATCCAAATTTTTTTTTCTTTTAATATAGTGTTTACTTTTTTTTGCCATTAAACTCAGAAACTCAAGATTTATGTATTCATGAGTTCAATATTTTTAAGTATGGCTTGTAGAAAATGTTGTTATACAAAGTGATGATATTTTTGGCAAACCCTTACATGCTTTTTCAAGATCTCTATCCAAAGAAAGATATCAAGATGAGATTTACTAGCAGTGGTAATGTTTTGATGAATTATAAATTGTATCACGAGACCTGTCTGATTGATTCATATTTTCAACATTGCAACAGGCCCTATTTTTTACACCCTCAATTTTTTTCCTTTTTCAAATTCTTATAGGTAAAACAGCAACACATTGAAGGAAATACACACTTCTTAACCAATGAGCTGAAAGTGACAGACAAAAAGTCTGCCAGAGACAGAGTATTTTTTGTGTCGGCTAGAGAGGCCCTAGCAACGAGAGTTAATTGCGATAAAGGCATTGCTACACCAGGTTTGCTTTGCACTTTTTAAATTTTTTGCTCTCCTCATTAGACATATTACTTTCTATTTGAAGTTTCCTTCAAAAACAGCAGTACCAGCGAAAATCTTGACATAATTAGTGAGATGATAACAAATATTAACTCTCTGAAAGCAGATGTTGGAGACACTTATTCCTTGAATACCTAGTGTTCACAAGAATTCACAGAATCTTGATATATAGGGTTTTATTCATCTGTTCTGTATGATTGGATCTAGTTTATGCACACACCTTTGAAAATGTACACTTTTTTTTTCATTTAATTTTTATGTCTAAGGCCTTTAAAAAGTACCTTTGAAAATAATTTTTGTACCGGTACATATAAAAAAAACTATGAAAAAAATAATTTTGAGGGAAAATGAGAAGAAAATACACAATTGAATGAGTTATTATATATAGTTAAAGAAAAGTAATCCATAATAGTAAATCCACCCACAATTGTTCTAGTTGTGCTGGGACATTGCACAGTTTAAAAAAAAAAATCATAAAAAATCTATTGCAGAAGTAGCAGCCTCTTTTCTGTAGTAAGCAAAAGTCGATAAAGATGGCTTCTGTACAGAAGCTAGCCATGATTTGTACAGTATAGCCTATCTAAATTGAACATGTGTGTATATGTGTGTGTGATAATCTTCCAGTGCACAGAAAAAATTTGCACGTATGCAAAATTTTGAAAATACACAAGTTATGTTGGATTACCTTTCTGTGTGTAAATATAAAATAAGCAGTGTAAAAATTCTAGTTTATTTGGGGAGATGTGTTCACAATGGATATGATTTTATCAAGATTTCAAGTTTGTTTTTTTTCTTTATTCAATTTCAGACAGAGTGTTGCATCCAGGCTTTCAGGCAAGACTTTTCGAGTTTGCGAATTTCGAAAAAGAGTTTGAAGTGAGTTTTCTAAATAGGACTATCTATATTGCTATGATTGTGTTTCACTTTTATTGTTTTAGTTTATCGGCTCTTATTCTTTTGTTTTGTGTGCTACATCCACAGTTGCCACCCACACTATTTTACTGCAACTGCTCAAATTTTTCTTTCTTTTCCTCTGATACCATGCATCCTAGGCTGTAACTAGTATTAAATATTTGAGAAGAATGCAAAATATTTTACTTTCAACATTTAGGCTGTATTTGAATAAAATACTCTAAGACCACGAATTGTAAATGTTTTATCTTAAGCAAGACAATAGTATTTTTGGCCATGCATTTATCATGAATATCATTTTTTCTAAGTTATTTCTCATAAGAATAAGTGTGCATGTTTATCAGATGCAAGCATGAAAGAGTGCTGGCTATATAGCCAGCCTATCGAGATTTCTGGAGGCTGCCAATCTTCTAATCTGTCTTATGAAGGGCATTGATTCTTTACAAAACTTTGATGGACTACATGCGTTTTTTTAGAAAAATTTGCCCAGAATCATTCAGTTTGAAAGCTCTTTGAGATATATACTACCAACCTTACAAATAAAATGTCTCTTTGTTCTTTGCCTTTCCTCAGCAATGTATATCTCATTCAGCAGTGCAAACCAAGTTTGAGCAACACACAAAGAGAGCAAAGGAGATAAACTCAAATCTAAGGAGAGTTATGGAAGAAGCCTACACAAAAAGTTTGTCTCAGCAGTAAGTGTTATTTATTACCTGACTGGTCTGAATGGGACAAAACTCTTGTTTCAGAGAAGTTTGGCATAAACTTTATAAGTGTGAAGCAAACAGGGTGAATCAAGCTCAAGTTGCTTTTGCACTAGTGCCTTTAAGAAATTTTATAGCCTCAACAAGATATTAAAAGTTTAATGTTCCAAGTCACATAATTTTGACATAATAAGGATAGAAACATATCAAGTTTTAAGTTCAAAGCCACACATAGTTTGATATAATTAGGATAGAGACGTATCAAGTTTAATGTTCAAAGTCACATATAGTTTGGCAGAATTTGGATAGAGACATATGCGTCTGTTGTTTTCTTTCCTTACAAGTGGAAATTATTAGCTTGAAAATGGTACTCGTAAATCAGAATGTCCTACATGTGACTTCCACCTGATTTAGCCTGATTGCCTTAAAATATAGTGTTATGTAAAACCTGAAAACTACTTGAGAAAATTTGAGATGTGGCATATAAAAATCAATATTGTTAAATCAACGTTCATAGATCTCTTCACAGCTTCTGTTGGCATCAATTACAATTCATTCATTCAAATAGTGATGATTTTTTAAAAGATGAGATGTTGTGTTGTGAAAATGTTAATTGAAAGAAATGTATTCTTATTTCAAAGCACCGCATGTATTTTTTAGTATATAAGTTTACATTTAAGGAGAACATTTAGCTCATGTGGTCAGTGATCAGACCACCAAGTGAGAGGCTCTGGGTTCAAATCTCAGTCCAGGCCACTCATTGCTCCTCCATGTCCATCCTGAACATCATAAGTAGCTGTGGCTGTCAGACTGACAAAAGTAAGTGCAGTAAGGAAAACAATGGCAAACTAACTCACAATGCCATTGGCCAGGAACAATCAGGACCCCACACCTTGTTCCATGACGCTTGGAAATAGCATGGGATTCGCTTTTTTTATTTTTATATTTTCCTATTCTGCAATTTTTCAGAGATGAACAGATCCAAGTCCGTCGAGAAAAATCAAATCGACTGCAGCAGCTTGATCGGCAGCTCGATGCTCTCACGTCTGACATGAAGACCAAGATCAAAGCTATGGTGGAGGATGTGGAGAGAAAGGTCAGGGAAAAATATAATTATGGTTGTCTCTTTGCTTTCATGTCGTGATTTCTGTCTTCCTTATAGATGTTTCTGACACAGATTTTCAGTGTGGCCTCACCGTAAACTCAATATATGTGAGTTCCGCTGGTTCTGCAATGAAGACAACAGCGCAGTGGTTTTTTCTTGTTGCATAATGTCAACCAAGTTCTGTATTCATGGGCTGGATTTTCAAAAATTTAATGGCAGAGAAAATCAAATTTTGCTCAGTCAACATTCTCTGTTAGCTAAGCTTCCTGAAAGATTAAAATTCCAAAATCTGATAAGGAGTAATCTCAATCTCAACCATTGTTAACTTATATTGGATTGATAGAAAAGCTTTTTATGGGCCATAATGTGTAATTTTAGATCTGTGACTTATTTAAATCGATCGTAAGACGTCTTTCTGGATATTGTTGTCAAGTAACACATTTGTCCTGTAGTTTTTTAATATATTTTTTTTTTATTTTTGACTTTGTGTATTGATTTAATGATGTTTTTTATATGACTAATGGCATCTTTTTCAAAGTTTTATGTAAATTATAGTTTGACATCTCCCAACTACTTCTGATCTCAGTTATATAGTACTGAAATGAGGACCAACTCACTGAATATTGAAATGAAATGGAAAATATTGAAATCTTAATTTTTAAAAATTCACTCAGCTCAGCTGTATTTGTGTCAAAATAATGATTATTCCTTTTCGAACATGTAGTTATGCCTTTTAAAGGTTATCATTTTCAAACATGTGTATGCCTTTGATAGGTTACCTGTTGAACTTTTTTAAGGCAGCAAACTTTAACAACTTACAGATTCTGAATAAGAAACATCTTTTGTGATTTTTGTTGATTAGCTATTTACCTTGATAAAAGTAATTGCCCATGTAGGCATATATAGTTACTAATGCTATTGAAATGATGGCCCCAAACTACCAAAGCTGAATACTTCAAGTTGGTAGTTCTGTTGTCCGTAAGTCATTTTTTTTTCCTTTTAAAATCAAGTTGAAAACATTGTGAATTGAAAAGAACATTAAAATAGACTTTTTAAACCAAGTTTTTTTTTTCTTTTGCCCCTGCCAGGTTTCAGTTGCACTGAATGACGAGATTCGGCGCCTGGCTCTTCTGGTGGAAGAGTACGAGAGACCTTTCCACCCTGACACCGTGACCCTCAATAACTACAAGAAGGTTGGTTCTCTCCAAGCAAAGATGTTGGCACTTACTATATTTTTTCATTTTGTTCTCTTTTTCTTTTATTCAAATTGATCTTACTTAAATCGCATGGGAAGAAGAATATATCAATAGAATAAACCTTCTACAGAGACATAAATGGAGGGATTTTGAATTGAGTCATTTACTTAAAATGTTTATATGCAGCCAAAAAAATTTTTTTTTCTTGTAATGTAAAGAGGCTGATTTTATAGAAAAATCAGACAGTTTTGCTTTATGAATCTCTATGAAATTTTAGTTCAGTACCTGAAGTCTGTACAATATTTAATTAAATATTCACTTAGAACTTATTGGCATTGACAGACATACTTCATTAAAGGGTGGTGCGCTGAAAAGCACCATTATTGCTAAACCTTAATGAAGATTTACTTTGTCAGCGCAAACAATATTAGTTCTAATATAAATTTGTCTGACCTTTCGTCTTTGCCCCTGCTGACCAGGGACTTCATGTATTTCTTGAGGAACACCTCTGCCAGAACCTGACAGGCCGCTGCTCTGCTCCCGTCATACGTAACCTTGTTCACTTGCAGGCTGTCTTTGCAGGTCCTTGCTTGGCAAAAATAAAAACCATTCCAGCCACTGCCTACCTAGTAGCTCTGAAGCTTAAATTAACCAAAACTAGGCCAGGCTTGTGTGGGATGGATGAATCCTCTTTCCTCTTTTTTTCATCTGATATTAAATATTCTTCTCAAATGATACAGTGCATGATGTATTATGTGTTGGCCCCATTGTATTGCACGTTCCCTTATAAGAGATGCATCTCTATGATCTACACACTGATAAATATAGCTATCTATTATTCAAATGTTGTGATTGCATTTTTTTTTATAGCTCAGTTATGACTTCCGGCAAAACTACTAAAATAAATTGTTCACCATAAGAATGGGAGACTATGAAATCGTTCAAAATATATTTTAAAACATTTTTTTTTCCTTTCAAAACTTTTGAGCAAGCCTACCCACATAGGGATGCCTCTCATGAGTTGTTTATTATTATTATTATTATTATTCATATTTTACACAAGGTAGAGGCTTTATTTTCCTTTGTGTGTAGATTAATCATTTTTATATACTGTGTCAAATCTGTATCAACTCTGCCTTGGTGTTGATTGTAGGCTCTAAACATTTAAAAAGTATAAAATGCATATATTAAAATTGTTTTGCCTGACAGTTGTTGCGTGATAATCTTTTTTTTTTTTTTTTTGGTAAAGAGTTAAAAAAAGGTCTTGTTTATAGTAGAGATTGTCTCTAATTCTAAAAATATATTTAACATAAGTATTGTGCCAAAGAACTGCTCTCTTCACATAGCTGAGAAGAACCAAGGGGGAAAACTCTAGATCCATATTTTTGCTTATGAGTCATTTAATTATAACTTCAAATGCAAACACCCACAATGCAAAAATTTAACTGGCTAGAAATGAATGAAGGGGAGATACATGTATTTTAAAGGCAAGGCATTCATAAGTACAAGAAATTAGGTTGTTTTTTTTTTTGTTTTTTTTTATTGATTTGGGTAAAGAAACTGAGTTGGTCTGCAAAACCTGTCATTTGTGGCAAATTAAAGATTTGATTTGTTCGGTAATTTTGTTCTCCTCATGAGTTTTTGAACATAATGCAGTTTAAGTTTTAAACAGATATCATAGGGCATTTAAAAGCTGAACGGAGAAAAATTTCTTAAAGTTTATATTTTATATGCATTGCGGTCCCACAAAATGTTTCAGTTCTGCTTGATTGGTTTAAAATGAAAATTATGAATACAGGTGTGAAAACTACTCATCTTTCTTTGTGGAGAAATCCCTATAAATAGGCTCCACATTTTCTTTTCAAATCAACATTAATAATTGTTACTTTTGACTGGATATTCGGATTTGAATTCAGTGATCCACTCAAATCATTTTGTTGGGCTGCTACACATACTTTTGATTTGGTCTTTGAATCTATACAAGCAATATTTTCTATTCTTTAAGACAAATTGACAGCTGCATACCATTTTTTAATAAAAACAAAAAAATGCAGCACAGTTTTAGAGCTTTTTTTTTTGGACAGTTATAACTTCTTGGTTCTTTACCCATAGAATTTATATGGGATTGAAAAAGTTAAACGTCAAGTAAAGCAATAAGAAAAAAATATTTTGTGACAGGACAATTGTCACTAAATATTTACTGCTTTTAAATAATAGTTCCCTGTGTAGAATTAGATTACATTATCCATTTTCTAGTTCCAAGTGTAAGTTAGGTTTAAACTGCATTAGATCTATTTCTAATTTACATTGTAATTGAAGTTGACCAAATTTTGATCTTATTCTAAAGTTGTGGTACCCCAAAAATTGTTGTACATTATTTTTAAAAATGTTTTTTTTTTAATGTTGTAATTTCAGAATTTAATTTTGTTCTATGTGCCATCTTACATTTTGATCACTTGGGCTTTCAGAGGAAGGATGCAGTCTCATCTCTAAATCTTTGCACTTTTCCTCTTTTTTTTTTTATTTACTCAAAACCATGTAAAATCTCTTGTAACTGCTCTATGAAGATGAATTTTAAAGGCCTACAGCTTTTTCACCAATGACTTGGAAAAAAAAAAATGAATTGGAGAGCTTAGCAATTAGAGTGGGGGTCTCATTTTATTATTTTTATTATTAATATTAGAAAAAGACAATTAAATTGACTGCAACTCGTCTATGTTAGGTCCAGAAATGTATAAATCTAATAAGGATATTGAGGCTTCGGGTCTGTGCTTGCCTTAGATGCTGATCTAACCCTGAGGTCTAACTGTGTAAATTGTTTTGAGCATTGGTATCTGACTTGCTACGTTGCTATTAGATGCACTCTTTTCAACTCCTACACTCTTAATGTATTCATGTGCAGAAATCATGATTAAAAGTTCTTTGAAAAAAATTTAGGATTTCTGTTATTTTCCTTAAATTTTTATGATCTTGGCTTACTTTGGCCATATTGATATATAATTATTTTTTTTTTAAATATGTAGATGACTTGAAAAAAAAAAATTATAAAAGTATGCTGGGATAGTTCTAGAATCTAATTTTATTAATGACTCCAGTTCGACCTAGCCGATTCATTACCTTTTTTTTTAATAAAAGTTGTAGCAGAAAAATGATACTTGCCTGCCAACAAGGGACAGGTTTTCACAGACCACCTCATAACATTTTTTTACAGGATTTAGAAGTGCAAACGAGTGCTGTCAATCCAGTTCATTGGTATTGTCATTGTCCTTGTCAGGCTTGTTTTCTTGTTTTGATTGTGAAAAAAAAAAAAAGAAATAAATGTGAGTTTAATGTATAATAGATCAGTATTGCTTTTTTGTTTATTTGCAACATATGCATGAGGCCATTGAGTTTCAATATTTTCTGTTTAAATTGTTATTCTTTCTCACTTTAGATTAACTTTCCACAGGTCTTTTTTTAAGCATCTAAAGCACTTTGTTTTTCTAGTATCACGTTTTTTTTTTCTTTCTGGAAAATTGCATTTCTAGGAACTTCACTCGCATATTGAACAAACATTAGGGCGAAACTTGCAGGCTCGATGTTCAACTGTTGTGATTCAGGCTGTCGAGGCTACTCAGACAGAGATGACAGGTCTGCTTGAAATGTCTCGCCTTTAGTGGACTGGCCTTTTTTTTCCCTTTTACATAACATTCATACATTATCGAAATTTTCATAATTATGTTTGTATTTTTTTTATTTAGATTTGAATAGAGTAAGTAAATATAACATTACAGCTTTTCAAAAATTGAGTTAATATTCTAAGTTTTCTTTGAACAGAATGTTGGATAAATAATTTAATTCTTCTTTGTTGTGGATAGTAAAAGAATAAATAATTGGAGTTAATATCTAAGTTTTCTTTCAACAGAATGTTGGATAAAATAATTTAATTCTTCTTTGTTGTGGATAGTGAAAGAGTAAATAATATTAGTTAATATCTAACTTTTCTTTGAACAGAATATTGGATAAAATAATTTAATGCTTCTTTGTTGTGGATAGTAAAAGAGTTAATAATTTGAGTTAATATCTAAGTTTTCTTTGAACAGAATATTGGATAAAATAATTAAATGCTTTTTTGTTGTGGATAGTAAAAGAGTAAATAATTTGAGTTAATATCTAAGTTTTTTTTGAACAGAATATTGGATAAAATAATTTAATGCTTTTTTGTTGTGGATAGTAAAAGAGTTAATATCTAAGTTTTCTTTGAACAGAATGTTGGATAAAATAATTTAGTGCTTCTTTGTTGTGGATAGGAAAAGGATCTTAACAGGAATTTTTCAAGATTTCAGTGCCCTGTATATAACAACTCTAGCTAGCATCAATAGTTCCATTGGGATAGGCTTTTTTAGGCATGTTACACTTTTATTTATACTAACTTTGTTCATGGGTGTTTTTTGTGATGTTCTTTAGGCATAGTATATAATATATATATATACATATATATATATAAATATATAATTTCCATATCATATCGTGTTTAATTTGTAATTTTCACTTTTAGTCTACTCAAAAACTTGTTTCTAAGCTCATTATCACTCCTGTATACATATTACTTTTTATGCTGCATACTTAGATTGAGTGTTACAAATGAGTTATGAAGAAGCAAAGTTGAAATGAGGTTTTATTTGGTATCTTAGCAGTACTTTTTTTATTTGTAAAAAAGCTTTCTAGACATAAAACCCAAAAAACCTACTGTTACTGTAACTTCTATGGCATAATATGAGATTTGAGTGTCTCTGAAAAAGTTAATGGCCATGATGATTGTTTAGAAAATAGTCTTTTTTTGGCTAAGGCTCTAAAGTTACATATTTTTTACTTTTAAAATAAATCCTCTTCGTACTTTTTACACCTTGAAAATTAAAGATCAGTTTATTAGCATTAATGTACATGCGTGTCTATTTTTTTAATTTTTTTTTTTTTGTGCAAGAAAGTGTGCTTTTAGTGAAGAAGGAAGTTACCTTCAAAATACTGCTTTTTCCTCAGATCGCCTGTCCACCATCTTACCCGAGGAGATGAAACCACAACTGGTGAATCTCCTGCCCAAGAGAGATTTTGAGATTGCCTACCGCCTGGACTGTCGTAACTTGTGTGCAGGATTCAAAGAGGACATTGAGTTCAGGTTCTCCCTCAGTCCAACAGCTCTCCTGCAGAAATTTTTGGGTAGAGGCAGCAAGCTGAGCGTCACCTCTGTGAGTATCGCTACATTACCTTGACATTGTAAATAAATTCAGAGGCTCTTGTGAATGGGGCGAGTAAGGATGTGCAAAAGAAAAATACAAATTTTCAATTGCAAAGCTTGCCATAAATATGATCCTCCCAGTTCATTGCAGCGGAATGAAGAAACACACGCACAGATCTATAGTAATGTCATAGATATGAGAAGTTTGTGCCGCACGAACAAGTGCAATAACTAAAGACACAGTTGATGCAGTTCTCAATATTTCTTACCCTGATTCTTACATTAGCTTTGGGAGAGTCTTGCACTGTCTAATACTGATTTATTATTTGCTGTTCTGTAGGAAGCATAAAATCTATTCATTCATGGCAGATCCTTCTGCAAAACTATTCCTTGTGTGGTGGCACTATAAGAGTTTCATTTTTGCATATTTGCAGCTTTGGCTCATTAAAAATCATGATACATGAAAATGATCAAAGTCTCTACTCCTTTTTGTTAATCCTTGCTTGATTTCTAAAATCAAATTTTGCATATAACTTATATGTATATTGTTTGCCCGCCCAAATCCCTCCTCTGTCCCCATGAACAGTCGGGAGATGCATCAGAACCAGCGCCAGCGCCCCAGCGGATAGCTGGTTTACGAGGTGACACACTCCAGAGTTTAGCCTCCAACACTGATAATGAGCTTCTGGTTACTGTGCTCACCACCTTCGCCTCACTGACCTCCAGGTCAACACTTGGTGCTGCTGTGGTTGTGGGCCTGGTGAGTTTGCTTTGACACTCTGTATGCATCAAGATAATATGGTTCTTTTGTTTGTTTGCGTGCTTTTTTTTTTACTATTTAATTGCACAAAAGACCCAGACTTAGTCATTCCCTGTCTTTCCTGTAATGTAACAGGTTTTTGAGGTGGTCTGGTTCACAGCCTTCATTGTAATCTCTAGATCATACCTTAGTTTTTCTCTCTGCATTTATCACACCCTCTTTCAGCCTCAGAACTTTAAGCAGTATTAAACAGTAATGATCTATTTATCCATGCAAGTTGTTTGAGTGAGTGATCAAGTCTCAAAGGTTACTGTAGAAATATTACCAGAGGGCTATTCCACAGTGAATGATATGTTTTCTGAAAGATATTTTGAAGGTTAAAACTTGCGATGATGGAAATAAGTTGTGCTACTTTTCACTTGCATTTTTTTAATAGACTCTTACAATTTTGGGGGAGCGATGGCTCATCAGGTAGGGCAGCTGGCTACCATCCAAGAGGTTCGGGGTTCGATTCCCAGTGCGGGCCTAATCAGATTTTCATTGCTCCTCTGTGATACCCAGCACTAAATGGGTAGCTAGGTCTATTAAGACCTGGCGAAAGTAAAGGCGGTGAGGAAGCAATGGCAAACTACCTCAAATGCCGTATGCCAAGAACAATCAGGATCCTACTCCTGGTTCCCCGATGCTTGGACTAAGTGTGGGCCTCACTTTACTTTTACTTTACTTACAATTTTCATTTTCAACTAAGTTCTCTCATGTTCCATAAACTTTGTCAGGATATTTTTAGTGATTGAGCAATGCTTATCATATTTCGTTTTACTTTAAAGTGTCAAATAGGATCAAAATGAGCCAGCCTGATTTTATTGACAATTTTTAAAGCAGTACTTTTTTTCTTCAGGTTGCAAGAGCAGCAGGTTGGCGAGTGATCATTGTCACAGGTGCTCTCTATGGTGGTGTGTACGCATATGAGCGTCTTACCTGGACCACCAAGGCTCGAGAGAGAGCCTTCAAACAGCAGTATGTAGAATATGCGAGCAGTAAGCTAAGGCTTATCATAGATCTGACCAGTTCCAACTGCAGCCATCAAGTTCAACAGTAAGAACTTACTAAGTTAACGTGGTCAACAATTTTTGCCTGATACTTTTTGTCATGGGTGCCACCTTTTGGGTTTTTGCTAGAAAATTCTTTATCTTTTATCACCAGAACCGGAGGTCTGGTTTTTCAAATTTTTTTTTTTTGTATTATATCATCGTGTATTATATTTTACCCTGTAGGGCCAGGCCCCTTGTCTTCAGATTTTTGGAAATTTCACGTTAACACTTATGCATTGTCAAATAGCAAGAGACAAGAGCTTTGAACAAAGATGCCAGTTTTCCGATTTTAACAGGATTTCTGACTTTTTGCCTTATTTTTATTACTTAGGAGCCAATTATACTTTAACTACAGCTTTGCAAAAACTATTTATTACTTTGAAGTTTCCTGCTTTTTTGTCAGAGGCCACGGGCATCCCTGTTTGAACTTAAGTACACCTTCACCTCATAGTCTGACAAACACAGAGTAAATTTTTGGTACAAATGCAAATTTTTGGCCTGGCACATTCAGCTCGCTTTGATTGGAATGGCTTTAAATGTTTGTGTTTTTTCTGATTTGATTATGCCTAGGTTTCTTATAATTCAAATGGAGCAAAACCTTGCACTGAAATTTGCTAAGCTTTTTGAAAATGGATTTTTCAATATACATTGACAATTTTTCAAATTAAAAAAAAAATGTCTTTTTTGGTTGAATTTCCAAGTGTTTATCGAATTAATTTCATTTCTATCAGTTGTAAATAATCTTTTTTTTTTTTTATTTTGTTTTATTTTTTTTTCAGTGGTTATTTTTTCACTGTTATATTGTAGTCGTAAATAGGTAGTGCTATTGTTGATTATAATAAATTGAGAAAAAAGTCAGTGGCTTTTCGCCTCTTGCTTGAGTGACATTACTTTAGTGTGCAGTTCTCCCCCACCTTAAAAAAAAAAAGTAAAATAATAAAATGAAATAATGTTTAAAAAGCTGACGATAAAGGCACTATTTTGATAAATTTATTTTTTTTTCCTACTATGTCTAAGTTATCCTTGCTGTCGTCTTAATTACTGATTCTTTTTGATTGAGCTAACTGACTAATGTTTGTTTTCTCAGAGAACTCACGTCCACGTTTGCCCGCTTGTGCCATCAGGCAGACACCACGAAGAAGCAGTTGGAAGATGAAATAAAAGAGGTTGATAAAGGCCTCTCTTTACTCAAGGAGCTCTCGAGCCGAGCGAAAACTCTCAGGTTGGAATTTTTTAGCATTTTCTTAAACTTGCTGAAATTAAAAACTGTAAATGAGCAAATCAAAAATCTCTCCAAAAGTATAGAGTGACAAGAAACTGCTATGGCTGTTTAGAAATTCTCTGTGAAAAAAAGCCCAGGCTCAAAAGTCAATTGTGAGGTTATCTGAGTGAATCTTATCTTGATCTTATCTTGGATTTATTAGGATAAGAACAGGATGTGTAGTATCTATGATTTACATTATTTAGAAAGAAAAAAAATCTATGACATTAGATGTGCAAGTTTGAAGATTGTACTTTTAGTGCTATTTTTGAGTCAATTAAAACTTTTCAAAGGCCTAAGAGGGACTTGAGACTGGCTGGCCCTTGTTGCCTTTTGTCTTTTTTTGTTTTGTCACATTCTTGTTCTCTTTCCTTTGTTCAAAACCATTCATGTCTAGCCTTGAAGCAATAGGACACTGTGACATCAGGTCCTCAAGCCTAAAACCTCTCTTTCTTTTTCTAAGCTGAAATGTGCCTCTGGAATGTTTCAGTATTTTGACTTGCCAGAATGCAGTTTGCATTTTCATTAGGGAAGAATAAATGGTTGTGGAACAAATTGCTTGGTTGGTCAAATTTTAATATTTTTGTGAACTTAAATTCAGCATCACATATCAGTATTTCCCTTTTTGTATTACATCAAATAATTTGCTTTCTTTTTTTTTTTAAATTGAGAAAGCTTTTCAAAAAAGTTTCTTTTTGAGGAAATTTAAAATTCTCAGAATCAATATTGCATAGACAGTTCAGAGAAAAATAAAAATTTCTTCTCGTAAAAAAATGTATGCAAAATTTACTTAGTGGATAAAATCACAATTGCAGCAGCGATGATCCAGCGTCATCTAATAATTCCCAATGCTAATGCTGATTATTTCTCCTCCTCTGTCTGCTACAGGAACAAGGCTGATTTCTTTGACCAAGAGCTCCAAGCTTTTGTGGGACAGTTCTTGAGACACTCTGGCCTGTAGTCCATTCTGTGTTAGGTTGTTTCAAGCTTTAAGATGTGTGTGGTCTGTGTGCTTGCTGTTTTTTTTCCTCTGTCAGTCGGAACATAATTGTATAAAATACAGTGATTGTCGAGGCTCTGAAAGGATCGTGTATGTGAATGTTTTAGTCTTGAAAAAATTGTTGTGGATTAATTATTAGTTTGTCTTGAAAGTAAAACACAGTGATACATTTTTGCTAGTATTTATTTCATTTCAAAGCTTTCTTTTATTATGACTGAAATTTATTGTTTACTTAAAACCATGCCTGCTCTTCCTGGTGCATCACATCAATTTTTTGTATTGTAGCTACAGAAAAAGAGTGACAGTTATTGTGTAAAATGAAATGAAAAACACAAACTTAAATTAATAGACCAATTTATGTATTCAAGAGATGATCCTAAAAGTTTATATTTACTTATAATATATTTCTATTTACTTGGAAATGGATAATGAAATGTATGTGAAAATAAAAGTGATTTTTCTGCACATTGAAAAATAATTTTACAGCAAAGGATTGAAGAGCCAAGGAAAAGCACTCAATTTTTTCTTTTCCTTTGAATGTATTATAGTTTTCAGTCAGGCATATCAAACATAAATTTAGGCTGAATAAGATTTTTTTTTTTTTTAAGTCTGATGAAGTTAAGAGGCTGTGAGTATTTTAATTCATTTTTTTCCTTTTCCTTCTTGAGAGTGAATGTTTTTATATTACTTCTCACAATATTATTGATGTTGCTGGTCTTTTGGTTTTGTGCTAGACTCGAGCAAAAGGTTGTGGATTCAAATTTTGACTACATTGATGTTGTATCCTTGTGAAAGGGGTGTCATACAAATTTTTCTCAGTCCACCCATCTGTAAACTGGAGCATCTGACAGGCAGAGCATTATCATGACATCGGGTAGGCACCTATAACAGGCAGTTGTGCTATGATGCCTGTGGGGGAGGCTAAGGTGTGAAATGCTTACAGCCTATTCAATGGGGGTTGAGCACTACAAATATGCCATCTTTCTTTCTT
>BLXT01005315.1:1406887-1417833 GCA_019648995.1 Plakobranchus ocellatus
AGAGATTTTACATAACTCTATGTTTAAAAAAAAAAAAAAAAAAAAAGGACACGAAAAAATTTGTGATTTGAAAAGTACCCATTTTAATTTTTATTTTGGTTCCAATCAAGTGATATCTCAGATTGAAAGAAATGCACATTGAAATATGCTTTGAACACATTTTTGTGGAACTGGAAGGGTTTTTTAGCACATAAACACAGATTTGTAACCATACCTTAAAAAAATTACATAATCCAGTATTGAAACTGCAAAAAAAGTCCACTTTTCTAAATTAGCACCTGCTTCATAGGTTACATGTCTGCAAATTTTTCTGAACTTTTCAGAAATTTCTAAAATTGCAGTTACTGAGAAAAGCAAGAGAACCTACATGTAGGTCTATTAAGTTTGAAACAATGACGAATATAAAGAGATTTAACTTAACTTATTGTACGTTGTGCTGAATATGCTTCTAAATAATACTCCTGTAAAATCAGTCAAATACAAGAACTACATAATTGAATCTACAAATAAATCTAAAATGAAAAAACTAAAATGCACCATTTCTGCAACTGGTTCATGAGCAGAAATTCTAAAGCATGTACGAAATCTTCTGCACATAGAGAAATGGATTCATCGTTATTTTTCTAGTTTAGGATTTTCATCTGAAGTCAACAATTGGAGCTGCTACATTTATTATAAAAATCTAGTACACAATAAATAAAACTATCTGGATGAAATATTATTAATATAATTTTATTTTCCAATTTTGGATGACAGCTTTTTGATATCGCCTGCTTTTCTCAATCTCTACGTTTTAATTTGAAATTGTAAGAGCAAGGAAGTTTCAGTAGTTAAAAAAAAAACGTAAATCTAAGTCTTTTTTTTTTTTGATTAAGATTTTATTTTCCATCCGATTTTTTATATATTACTTTTAGAAAAACCATAATCTAATATTTATTTGCCTTAACCAGATGTGTTGAATTCTACATTCTCAATATTGACCGAAGCATACTTTACATTTCTCCCCATTTCATCATAGTACTTTACAAGCGACTTCTTTCCCAATATGACAATAGTCTCATTTTGTTAATAAACAGCAGCACCATTTCTCACCTTGCTTGTTTTATTCTGAAGCATCATTAACTGATGACATAAAATTCCCAAACAAATGGCAGTATGTATGTGTCAGTGTATCAACAACTCAATAAACAATTTTACATGCCAGGAAATAAAGTTAGAAAAGTTTTTTTCTTTTTTGGTAATTTACAGTACATTTCACACAGAACACATCATTCACAAATTTCCTCCTCTCTTCCAACACAATGTTCAGCTTCTCTCACATATCCAAGTAATATCTATACATTTCTCTCTCTATCTATCTATCTATCCATCCCTTTCTTTCCCTCTCTTCATTCAACATACAGATCTCTCTGCTTCATTCATTCACATAAAAAGAGCCATTGTGAAATTTCTATCTTCATCTCAGACAAATCAAAAATATACATAAGAGAAAACTCCCATAACCATCAAAAATCCCCATCCACAATCACACCTTCTTCCAACTTGGCAATCTCTTTTTTCATTTTCGCAATAGCATCCTTGGATTTTTTCAATTTCTCATTCATCTGGTCTATCTCATATCGAATCTTTCCATGAGCGTTTGAGATCTTGTTGATTGTGCGCTCCTTCTTTTCATCAACTGAAAAGCACAATGAATTAAAAAAGTAAGAAGTGATTATTACTACTTGAATATAGAGTAAACAAAATATTGAAAGTGTTATATTCAATGTAGATTTTATAATATTTAAAAAAACCCAAACACTTCAATCTAACTTTCTATTTGATTTTTTTGCAAATTCTTGCACTTGTAGTTAAAAAATTATCATATACAGCAAACTTCTCTTAAATCAATGTCTATGGTGGTGAGTAAAAACAATATAGACATACCCATAAATCTACTTATCTATTAAATTATTTTTTATAATAAAGGAAAAGTAGCTCAAAATATTCCAATAGTATAAGATCTGCTTAAAAAAAGACTGACTTATGCAAGTTTGACTTAACTGAATTCTACATTTTTTGGGGGGCGGAAGGGGAAAGAATAGCCTTCAATCAACATAGATAGCAAGGTAAAGTAAACTGTTATTGATCTATTTAACTTTTCAATAGCTTTGCAAAATTCAGGCCTGGATGTTTTCAGCTAGCTTCATGCTTTATATGTCAATTTATAATTAGCTTTATTCCTTTTTCTTTTTAAAGTTTCCTTTATCGTAACTTGCAAGTTCTAAGAGCTCTTTTTCATGTTTGCTTGCTTTCTGCAATGGGAACTGAGAAAAGTTTCTTATGCCTTCATAATTAGTCTGCAACAGACTGAAATAGAAAGCATATATGGTGGAAATTGTATTTATTCAGGTGAAATGGAGCCTATTTCTAAACTGACTGGAGCTCATCATCTTGACCTGCTTTGTTGCGCAGGGTTCACATTTAGATCATAAGTTTGTTTATGATGGATGATTTTTCAGTCTTACCTAATACTCAGGATGTGAAAAAAATTAAGGATACAATTTAGATCTCCAGTACAAAATATGTGAGCTTATGATGTTGGTTCTTCAATCTCATTCAAGTACGTAACAATTCATCATACGGTAAATTTTTATTTCCTCAGGCCCTAGAAAACATTATCAAGCAAATATGGCCACACAAGTATAAAAGCAAACTTGCCATATGCTTATCATACATAGCTACCAGCATGCCTGCCATCTACTCTATGCAGTCTCTTTTATCAATGAATCCATTTTCTTCCATTACCTTTTTTCTCTCCCTCCCACTTTATCCATCATACTCTAGATTGAATGCTACTCAATATAATTAACAGGAAAAAAAACCCACTGCCCCTCAGAAAGAAATGCTCGGCGTCATAAGAAGGTTGTCTAATTAGTTTTGTACCTCAGAAGTCCTATTTGAGTCTTATACAAAGATAATTTATCAGATGGTTCTCAAATTAGTCTCATGTACCCAATAAGTTTCTATCACGTATTACAAAGGCAAAGAGAGCCCTTACAATCTGTTTCATGCTTGTGCGAGCTCACACCCAGGGATGAAGTGTTTGCCAGCATGGACATCATGGTCACAGTTGGATCTTGAAACACCTGAGGGTAACATTTTTTTTTTTTAAAGAATTAAGGAGAAAGTGTATTGAAAACTTAATAATACAATTTTCAAAAGAAGGCCATATAAAAACAATATTGCAATATTAACAGTCAGTATTAAAAAGAGGTATAAAGCAAAATGGTTGAAAGTGGCTAAAAATATTGAAAAACATTCTTTAAGAAGCTCTAAGATATGAACATTTGTAAAGTTAAAAAATAAACTTTTTTTTTTTTAAACAATATCCTCAACCACTGTCAAATATTTTACTTTAAATGGGTTTGATCAATTCCTGACGAGCAACTTATTTTGTATCCACGGGTGATAAATATATATATTTTTTTATCAATAAAAGGCAGCTGAGGTAAATATCATACTCATACTGAAAAAACATTTTTTTTTTTTGTTTTTTACCGCATTTACAGAAACTCACTTTCCCCTTTGAAACAAATAATGAAGGTGTGAATGAATATTTTGAGCAAAAAAAAAAGAAATGACTTGCTTGATCAAAAAATAATTTCATTTGTCTGATACCTTTTCAATTTTTTTTTATTTATAATTTTTAAAAATTAACTAAAGAAAGGAAGTGATTCACTCTGACTAAAAAATTTCATATGACCACAAATTTGATACATTTTTCAAATTTGAAATCCACACTTTAAGTTTGTTTTAAGCCCCAATTTTTTTTTTTTTTTAATCTTAGTCGCTATTATTTAAATTCAGTTATTTTCGCTCGTGTCTTAAGAGATGCTTTGTCCCCCATACGAAAATTGTTTTAATGGGTAAGATTTTATTTTCCATCCCATCTTCCATATTATTTTATTCATTCAGAAAAACTTAAATCCAATATTAATCTTCGCATTGTATGATTTTGCCTTCCCCGAATATGCTGACCTCTTGCCTTCTAAATACAATATTTAACAAAGCATATATTATATTTCTCACCATTTCATCATAGTACTCTACAACAAGTGACTTCTTTCCCAACATGACGTCAGTCTCACTTTGGAAAAGTTTGAGGAGATGATAAATTGTAACCTGAGTTGAAAATTAAACGACAAAAAAAATAAATAAAAAAGTAACTAAGATCTCATTCTTTTTGCAACATAAAATCATTAAGGGTATTTTTATTGAGTTTCAAGAAGAACTATAAAACCTCAGCCCTATATTCAAAAAAGCAAAATTATCTGTTACTCATTTTTTTTCAGTTCTTCCGGCTTTTGTTTTCAGAGAAGTAGATTTATTCCATTACTTTACAGTAATTTACATTAGACTGGTATTAGGTAATAGAAATCCAGATGGAATATGTCAGTCATGGTTTAGTTTGAACTATAATGCGCCTAAAATGATTCTCAAAAAGGTTTTTAAGAATTATTGCCAATAGAAAAAGAAATTTTTAAGTAATTCAAATAACAGTTTGAAACTGCCACTTTGAAGAATTTTTTTTTTTTTCAGCATATTAACAAAATTTTGAGGCGATCTGTAGATAACCTCTTGAATATCAGGGATGTAAAAAAAAGTTTTAAAAATTTAAATAACAACTGTTAAGAATACATGGCAAGCATTTGATTAAATTTATTTTATTTGCAATAAATATCACACAATCTACACAAGGACCATATGATTATAAAGAAAGTCTCAGCTTTCTGTCATCGATACCTAAGAATCTGACTCGCACTTTTCTGCACCCACTTCCTCCTATCTCAAATGTTTAAAGCAATTTCAAAGCGATGTAATTGATATCTGTGGATGATTTCATAACATTAGTAAATACTGACTGCTCAATCTAATGAATCTCAATAGTACTCACAGGACGCTCCTGAGGATCATTAAAGTAAACTTTGATGATGATTTCAAATTCTCCCCAACCTGTCTCTGTTACTTCATAAGGTGGTTTTGTAACCACTGGAAACCAACAGATGAAAAAAAACATACAAAATACAATCAATCATAATACAATAATTACACAAGAAATGACAATAGTAATAAAGACAACATTCCAATATTTACTTCCTGTACATACAACGAAATGGCATGGAGAAATAAAAAGGATAATAATAAAAAAAATGCGAAACACACTCAAGTAACTCGTGTTTAACGTACACAAAGACACAAAATGGGGCCCACCAATACTATTTTATCAGTGATATATTAATACGGTTAAGCTGCTCAACATAGTCAGAAATCCTCTTCAAAAACATCACCACTTTGGGAATCTTCACAGCAAAATGAGATGTTTGGTAGGAAAAAAAAAAGGAGGTTTCATGTTTTCAAAGGACCACCCAACCCAGAAGGTTATAACAAGAGTTGGATATGTTAAATTTTGAATAGTGAAAACTATAGTTTTAAATATGTAGCATTCCCACGATATGTGCATGATTAACTTTACATGAAAACCATAAACTACAGAGGGAAGAAAATTTCTCACTTCTCTGTGTAGAGCTCTCTATAAACTTGCTGTAAACTGTCTGTACATTGGAAATTTTTACTTCTATTTTGATTTAATCTCAGTTGTGTAGACCTGCAACTCCGTTCATTCTCTGATACACATACATTTGCTACAGGTTATTTTTGGACACAAAACATCTTTTTTAGTGAAGTCATTACATAATCATATTACAAAATCTTCATTCTACTATTCAGCATGAATGTATGAACTTAAATTTAACAAGCTACTGATGTAAAGTTATACAAAACACAAGTGGAGGATAAGTTAAAAATGCTTTTTTTTTACTTTGCTGCTCCATGGTCTAAAAATTTATTCTCAAATCCTCACTTTCCCAAAAGGCTCACAAGGGTTTTGAATCTCAAACCCTCAATCGGTTCCGCACACCCTCCTAAAATGGTTTCCAGCATGTGAATGCTGCACATACAACATCTTCAACGCTTCACAGATAGGATATGGATGGCTCTGGAAAGTTACACTAGCTCACTACTTATGGGTTTGATAGAGATTCACCCATTTGATATTTTTCAAACACTTGGTTATTGAGCACTATGATTTTTATTTACCAGAATTGGCAAACAGCAATGCAACAACCACTTTGCTACTACGCAAGACTTTGATGTGTGTTGTTCAGTGAATGTTTAAAAGCAAAAAATTAGAAGAATCATTTCTGGTTGATTTATGATAATGCAAAATGACTTACAGGTCAAATGGATTTCACACACTTGGCCTAATTGAACTTAAGGGCTTAGACATGAATATATGAATATGAAAATCATGTATTTGAGTCTATTTCTACAGTTAAGATTAAAAAAAAAAAACGCACTAAAATCTAAGGGTTTACCTCGGTTTGGGTTTGGGTAGCTGTCATGAAGCTTGAAATTTATTTTCTTCACATAAGCAGACATGTCCTAAAACAAATTCAACAAGATAAATATGAATTCAAGAATATTTTAATCACTCAGAATGAATTGAGCATCTTTACATAGTATTAAACTTCGAAAATATTTCTGATGCACATAAAGTTTTGCTTTTTTAAATTTTTTTTTTTAGAATCAAGGAGAAAATGTATTAAACTAAGACTAAGTAATGAAATTTTCAAAAAGAAGGCCATTAGGTTTACCAGTTTTATCAATTTTTTTTTTTTTGGTGATAAATATGTTTTATTAATACTCCTTTTATTCTTAGGTCAAATACTATCTAGGCAAAACGAGAAAGTAAAGGAAAATATACATCACTTGATTCTCATGTGTGTATATCAATAACTGGACATTGGTCATACAAAATTTGTCTGCTGCTACTACTAAAACATCACTATTATAAAATGGTAGATATTTTATCAAAAAGAAGGTAAAAAAATCAGGAGTTTTCATTTCTAAATGGAGGTGAATTTTAAGTCTCAAATAGGCAAGCAAAGCCTTGTGCATGCTTAGCATAAATACATGCGTATATGATACAAAGTAACTTCTGTAGAGTGATTTTAAAGCCTAAATACCTCGTTGTTAAAGGGCTTGACATACACTGTCCACTGATGGGTATGACCATCTTCTTCACGTTTCTTGCCAAAGTAACGGGCAATATTTCCATACACGACTGGCTTTACAACCACAACACCCTGACAATATAAGTCATTTTTACATATATTAAAATATGCAAAATTAGTTACAGTTATCTGATACCACACAAAAATTGTCATGCATCACTAAAACAGATTTTTTTTCATCTTCTCCCTGACCACAGAAGACAAAATTTGAAGACACAGATATATATGAACAAATACTATGATTCATTTATACATTTATATATATCTTGTGTCTTCAAATTTTGTCCTCTGTGGTCTATGCTCCAGTTTTAGATTGACCTAGTGAATGACACTGATTTTCATGCTTTAAGCAATGAAAAACGAACACCTACCAACCTAAAATTACTATGACAAAAATAAAACTTTTACAGAAGAATCAAATATTTTTCCCAGTGCCTTCTTCAGTAAAACTTCAGAATTTTCATAAATGTCTTTATAGCTGTTTCTGTTTGAAAAGTGTTTTTAAGCTTTGATTTATAAGCCCTTTGATATTTCTGCCAACTATTCAAAGGAAGCAGCTTCTGCTACATTTTGTCATCAGCATTTTTTTTCAATGTTTTTTTTGTCATTTTCAACCTCCGGCAAAATTCGACGAAAACATCAAATATTGCAGATTTATGTCGCATCAAGTGACTATGGTTCTTCAGAATAAAAGTCCTTTTAATAAATTTAAATACAACACACAAGGATGGGATTATAATATATGACCTAACATTTTGATGGATGAAACATACAAATATTAATTCAACTGGACAAGAAGCAAAAAACTTAGAAAAGCTGGAGAGTTGATACTCTACATGGATGGTTTTTTTTTTCTTGCTGCTATAATTTAAAACTCATGATTTTTCATGAAATGGTATGCAGCTTTATCACACCCACAAAACAATCCATGGTTCATATTCAAAGCATCTCGCCTAGACTCTGCACAGTCTACTACAAATAGATGAAAAATGTAGTGTTGACTTCAGTATGTGAAGTATGTGTAGGTCCAACAAGAGCTGGATTTGGTTGAAACAGATATAATCTAGTTCTGAACTAGATTTTTTTTAAAAATCACTCTTAGCACTTCATTGTTCAACATGAAGCTTTGGAAAAGCTTGTAACTTGAAATTCATAAACAATGAAATCAGTGAAAGAAATAAACCACAGAGCAAGAGACTTTTCCTGTAACTGCATCACAAAATTTGATCAAGAAACAGCTTGTTCACCTTCTGTCTCCCAGCAGAATCCTGAGTCTGTGTTGTCATTATCAAGTCAGCATCAGCTCATTAAGACTTGTCAGATTTGAATATTGGTAGATCTCAGACTCATAAAAATATAGAGCTGTTAAAAAAAAAAAAAAAAGAACAAGCTTAAAACTATAACTTGACCTAAATCTTAAAACTAGGTCTAATCTACATTTGATCCAGGAATCTACGATTGACATTGATAATTCTTTCTCCATGACTCTAAAATTAAACCTTCTTTACGCTTATGATATTACTTGGGATGCAGGATATGTGAATAGCGTTGTAACAGAATTGTGAATGAACCATATTTTTGAAAATCCACTTTTTAAAGATAGTGGCGTTAAGTGCAAAAAAAGGCACAAATATTGAAATAAGCCACAAGGCATGGGGTGAGGCAAGCGACAGGCACTTAAAAATATTGAATGACAACATTAGCAGTTTTAGGAAGTTCAAACTAAGAAAAACTAAGCTGGAGAAAAATGATTGTAAATCTCTAATGTGGCGCCCCAAACATGACCAAAGGTACGGACTAACCTTGCCAGTGATTCCAACAAGTCCCAAGGGCAGGTCAGGAACATAACTTGGGAGATTGTCTGGGAATAAGCCCTATGATTTCTGGATCTCTTTTGTCAGCTGCCGATGAAACTGAAATGAAGAGGTCTCTCACAAATATTTGTGGAGATATGTGTGAAAATAGCACTTTTTGCATTATAATTTGGCCCACAATTTCTTCAAAGGTTGTAAATCCTTTTATGTATCTAATGTTATAATTAGATATATGAGGATATATATATTTATAATTTTTATGCAATTTTTTCATCAAAGTACACTTGTATCATTGAAAAACATAAATAGCTAGCTTCTAAAAGCTGCATCACATTAGAGTGACCCAATGACGTGTACATATGCTTTGCTACAGACAACAAGAAAAAAAACTATTTTAATGTTTATCAATTTATCATGCTTGCTGGTGCACAAGCATTTATTCAGAAATGTCTCTAGAATCTATGTAAGTGACATACATTTTGAAGTCTCTTGTGCAGATTTATAAATTCAAGACAATGCATAAATAAATGACTTGAAGTCAGGACTGGTGCAAAATAAATGGGGATAATCTGAGGACAGGCCCAACGACTTCTAGATCTACCTTCACAATCTATCGAAGAAATGAAAAGGTCGAAGCCAGCTTATCATGTAAATAGAGCTACTTTCATACAGTATCTTCGCAATTTTACGCCCACCACCTCTTCATTTCATTGACCAGTAGCATGATCTAGAAGTCCTTAGGTCTGTCCCAGGACATAAAATGCATTAATCAACATAGACGAATGTACCACTAAAATTTTTGGCCAACAAATTCTAGATCTAAATCTCAATCAGATTCACTCGCTTCAGCAGATAAACGGGGAAAGGCCCAACAATGTCTTTATCTACCTTCAGTTGTTAAATGAAATAATGAGGTCACAGCCCAAGTTATTTACGATGTAAATGGTGTGACTTGCATACAAATATCTCCACTACAAAGTAGGCTACTGTGCCCAGGATTTGTTAGCATCTTGGGTTTAAAAATGATGCCTACAATGCGTTTTCAAGGATGCTACGAATTATGGCACTCCCATTTGATGATTTGGGCAAGATATTTAGTTTCAAAGTATTTTAGTCTGTTCGTTTGTTAAAGGGGCTTAACCCAACATGCCATATCTTCATTTCGTCAGAAAGTTGGTATGATAAGTATTGATTGACAGATCTATATAGAATCCAGATCTACTAATAGTTTAGGCCTACCCATTTTTGCATGAATCTAGAATCTAGAATCTAATTTTTTTCAATGAAGGACTGCGCGAGCTGCAATAATAGAATTGTGCATAAAAAAAAAAATAAAAAAGACGTTAGAAGATTTCCAGATGTAAAATCTAGATCTAAGTTTGACTAGTTTTAGATCACCGAGATTTAAATCTTAATAGGCTTCAATTAACTCATGGGGCCAAATGATACTAGATCTAGATCTAATACTGTCCCTAATACCTGTGATTAATTTTGTGCGTCCCTCCTGACAATGCCTGGAGATAAAGAAGAGTAAGTACCCTTCCTTGAATGGTGGCTTTTAGTAGTGTTTAATAGTGTTTGTTGTTGTGATTTTTAAAACTAATTTTTAGTCTGTGGTGTTACTTGTGGTAGTGTCCAATCTCTTAATAATATAAGATAAGGCAATTGTGGCATAAGTTGACATACAATAACTCATAAACAATAGTTACTTATATAGCTAAGAGATATTTCACACACAAAAAAATAACTAGCTGAGAGCATAGAATCTAGCAGCAAACATAATCACTTGTCTGCTTCCGATTTCGTCTTGAAAAAAAAATTGAACCAGTAGCAACAGCAGCAGCAGTAATACGCGTAAAGATAGTAACAGCAGCAACAGCAGAAGCAGCAGTGGTAGTATTTGTTGTTGTTGTAGTAGTAGTAGCAGCAGCATCAACAGCAGTAGCAGCAGCAGCAGCAGCAGCAGCAGCAGCAGCAGCAGTAGTAGTAGTAGTAGTAGTAGTAGTAGTAGTAGTAG
>BLXT01005315.1:1423120-1446513 GCA_019648995.1 Plakobranchus ocellatus
ATATGTTCAGATAGAGATTCCTCAATGTCAGGGATTTGATCCAAGCTAAGAGTTGTTTTATTACTTTTGAATCTTTTCATTCTATGCAAGTATATGAAAATGGCCTTTGCAGTTAATGTTAAATGATAGATGTATACGTATGAATTTAGTCCACATTTTTAAACAATTAAATTGATATTCGAATAAGGAATTATAAATGTCTTTTTAATTTTATCATATTGTGCAAAGTTATCATGGTGTATGTGAAAAATTCTTGTATGAAAATGTTTTGATTAAGGCCTATCTAACACCTTATTTTGGTTCTGGACCTTTAAATGAATGTTTTATGTGCCCTTTTTTTAGATGTTAGTAATGTTTTCTGTCAGTTTGAGATTTGTCTTAATTTTTTTATCTTTGTTCTTCTCTTCCTGCTATGCATTTAGTAATTAGATTTATTCTATGTATCTTCTCTCATTTAATCCTAGAAGTGAGTAAGCATGCATTGGGAGAGAGCCAGCATGCCAGGGAATCGATGTTTCAGGAGATTTTCTTTCTCCACTTTTGAATATATAGGAACTGGAATTAAAATAATATTGACAGTTTGAATTGATCTCTTTAGTTCTGTGTCTTATGGATAGAATATAGTCTGTGGATCTTTGCCTTTTAATGTGGAATAAATTCCCACTGGCCACAATGTCCTTAGATGCTTTAGGATCACATATGGAAACAAGCACCTTTACCTCCAGCGTAATATGATCATTATCTTTATCCGAAGAAAGACACCTGTGCATTTGCTTTCACATTTTCTCTCTCATCAGAGTTTGGTGGATCAATTGACGTTTCTGCTGTGACAAACTTCATTGATGGAGGCGGAAATGTTCTCATAGCTGCAAGTTCTAATATTGGTGAGTTAGCCTCAAATTGTGAGTTTGTGTCATCAATAAATGTACTTAAGATTATGAATCAAATGTCATTTCTATAATTTTGTTTTCTGTGTAACTTTTTGCAAATGACCAGATTGTCAAGTAGACATAGAGCCACATCATCATATGCAACAGATATGGCTAAAATACGAACCAGATCATTACATGTGGCAGATATACATTCAAAGATGTATATATGCATACGCTTACACAAAAATCTCACAAACTTTTAGCTTTCATATAACAAAGGCACAGTAATTATATATCTTCATTCACTCAAAAGATTTGCATCTGATTGCCTTTGGGAAATGAAAAAACATAAGATTGGCCCCCAGTGTACATCCCAATGCAGGTGCAATCACATTTGTGGCTAGACTGATACTATGATACTGAAGGCTTAGGCATTTTATGCACCTAAGCAAAGAAATTCTCTGACCATCAGTAGCTCCAAATGAAAATCTGTTTTTAAATGAATGGATAGACAAACATGTATAAAACCATCTTGATCTAATACTCTAGTCAACTTCACCTATTTTCTATATAAAGGAATTACATCTATTTAAATAAGTGTTTTTTAAGTCTAATTTTTAAGAAGAACATGCCATTCTGCTTGTTTCTGTTTTTAAAACTTAATAAATCATTTAAAGTATATATACTTTTATCAATGAAGGTGATCCAATGAGAGAGCTTGCCTCTGAATGTGGAGTGGAGTTTGATGAAGAGAACAGTGCTGTGATTGATCATCTTAACTATGATGTTGCTGATGATGGCAAGGTAAGCCTCTTTTGTCTCTAAAATGTATTATTCTCTTTTCCGTGTGCTTTTCAGTGTTTTGCTTCTCTGAATGGGTCCGCAGGAGCATTTCAATCAAGTGCATTTGATGAATGGCTCAATCACTATGGCATTATAGGCTTCTGAGTTAAGATATATGTATGTAATTTGATACTAACTTAGAGTTTTTCACTGGCATGTTAGATCCTGATAAACATATAACTTGTTTGGTGTAGAATTGCTCATGATAAACTGTTCATTGTTTCAACAGTTATGAAGCCCTAAAAATGTCAATAACAGTTTTTTAAATTTCAAGAAGACTATATTAAGTTTACTACTTACCTGTGGGATGTCTGAGTTTAAAAGTAGGAAAAAAGTTTGCATGACTCTATAAAAAGGAACTTTCACCACTCAGCCAGTGTTACATTTTTTCTGTAAGAAAACCGTATGATTGCGACACTTGTTAATACATGAAAAAAATATTCTTATGAGTGTTGTAGAAGAAATGAGCAGTAAAAGAAGTGAAAGAGAGATCTTCTGGTACAATTAGAGCAACAATCACCAAGGCGGTTGAATGACAAAGACAGGAGGCTTTTTACCTAGACAGGCAGCTAGGGATGTTACATTCTACTGAAGATAAGCAATAGATATGGTGATGATTCTGTTAAAAATCATTTCTCCTTTGATAAAGACATTTGCATAAAAATTGAAATATTTCCTTTTCAAGTTACACACTCAGTCACTGTTTTGCATGCTGCTAGTTTGTAGACAATTATATCTTTAAGCCAGGGATGGGTCAACTTTGTAAGTACAATTTTTTCGTGAGAATCAATAATTTGATGCTTGAGGCAAATTTTTCCTGTGTCTTAAAAATCTTCATCCATTTCTCACTGGTTATGTGCATCCATATCATATTTAGCATAGGCAGACATTCATGATAGTCATCTGCATGAAACCAGTTGCTTCAAAGTCATAAACAAGCTTTAAAAAACGCAAGCATGAAGATAGTAGCTGTGATTGACATGAAATATATGAACATGTCTTTATCTTATCATTATCCAATTAGAAATGGTGCAACCCTTTGCCCACTTATGCCGCCCTACCTTGCAAAATTTTGCCCTTCAGTTTGTAATATGAGTGATGTATATATTAGAACGCTGCACTTTAATGTTTTTATCTTCCTTATGCCTAATAAGTCTAGAGATCTTTTCCAATCCAGTGAACAATTTTAAAAAAGATATTAGTATATATATATATGTAACATCCTCTCTGGCAGCTAAGTTTTTAAATCATTTTTGTGGTCTACTTTAGGTTTGGAAATGTTGACAAACATGTGTTTTTAATTTTAAATGTGTTCCTTTCTTTTCACTCCTCTTAGCATACTCTTATTGTAGCTGAGCCAGAGAACCTGATTAAAGCCCCTATGATTGTAGGTGATAAGTTGAATGAACCAGTTCTCTTCAGAGGAGTTGGGTAAGCAAAACCTCTCTCTCTCTCTCTCTCTCTCTCTCTCTCTCTCTCTCTCTCTCTCTCNNNCCCCCCCCCCCCCCCATGAAATATGCAAATGAAATACCACTTATAGTTAGAGACATAGAAGATGGAATCAGTTTTCTTTTGATTGTTTGACTGTACACTTTTTAAAGATAGTTCAAATTTAAAAGCCAAGGCTTTACCTTTTAGCCATTGATAATGATCTAGAATCATTAATGTGAGCTTTTTTTATTCTCAAAATATTTTCATCTTCAAATTGATCAAATTATTTGATAATCAAGCCTCACTTTGAGAGATAAGTTTGGGGCCTATGTGAACATTAAAGGTTTCTGCCTAAGGATAGCTTGGATAAAGAAGTGTTAGGGAATTTGACAGGAACACTACTTCCAAAAAAATTGGAATTTCTGAAAGAAAAAAAAAGTGGCAAGTGTTGGTGTCTACTGAATATGTATAGTTTCAACTGCTTGAGAAGGCATCTTATCTCTAAAATATCAGGAAATTTATTTTATTGTGGTAAATAATGCAGAAAGAAAGTGTATCTTAAATATGCATATAAATGAAGAAAAAAAATGTTAAAATCCAAAGATATCTGTCGTCAGTTTCGATATTAAATAATTACCTCCATTCTTTTATGAAGATGATAATGATACTTTTTAATTAAACCTCAATAATTCAGGCTTAAATTGATAGCACAATGGCACATATGGGTTTACCTTGCTAAATGTTTTACAATGGCTAAAAGGTTATAAAGATTAAGCACCTCTGCATTTTGTCTGGTAAATTAGTGTATTTTTGTTGAAACACCTTACAGCATGGTCAGTGATCCTGAAAATCCATTGGTACTGAGTGTTTTGCGAGCATCATCAACTGCCTACTCTTACAAACCTGATGAAAAGATTGATGAGGTAACTTTCATCTTTTAGAGAAGGAAAATTAATTTTCAGAATTCTGTTTTAAGCACTTTGTTTTGTTTCAGGTTAATCTTTCAAGAGAAGGATACAGAAAGTTTAAGCCAGATGCAAAGTGTTTGAGAAATAATTCATATCAAAATTGTAGCAGCTCTTTTTTTTTTATGGTATGTCATTTGATTTTCTAATGCTTTCCTGTCTAGCAGTATTTTAAACATCACATCTATAAGATTGTGTATGGACCTGATCTTACCCCCAAATTACCTATGAATTTTTATTGCTTAAACTATTCACATTTTAAAAAAAATAAATTTTTTTCACAGTTCCCAATGGCTGTTGGCAGCAATACTTTGCTGGTAGCTGCTCTTCAGGCTCGTAACAATGCTCGAGTGGTTTTTGTTGGCTCTCTTGACTTTTTCAGTGATGAGTTTTTCCAAAGCAGTGTGCAGAAGGCCAACAAGGGCAAGAGGTAGGATAATCACAGTGTAAGATTAAGAAAATGTGACAATTCTAAGGAAGATTCTTTTCACTAATTAATTGCAAAATGTAGCATGCTAATAAAGTGATCTTTGTCATATTTTTTTTTATCCATAAGGTATTCTAAAGTGCCACAACAGTGTAATATCTAGAGTATGGCCCCAGAACTATAATAGTTGGCCAGGTGATCTAACAAGATTTAGAAGTATGTAAATTTGTCTTTGAAGGATTCTTTTGGACATAACAGGTCACAAATATCAGGGTTTAAAGGTCTTGATGTTTCATATTAAGTATTTTCTCTTTCTTTTCTTTGTCTGTGTAAATGTTTCTGTAAATGAAAGGAATTTTAAAAAAAAAGTTTTTAACAAGAACATATCATAAAGACCTTGCATGCCCATCTTTAAGCTGAAAAGTCAAAGAACAGAGAGAAAGAAGTAGGAAGTTGCAATTTTTAAGCAACATGTGTAACACTGCAAGATTGAAATTCTCTCAGTCAATCAGTCAATCTTAGGACAGTATTAAATTGAGATGCATAGGCATTAATATATGTCATGGGCAGAGGCATATATATATTTATATATTTCACACATATTTTAAATGCCAAAATCAGGAACCACTGCAAACAATATTAAATTGATGACGCAATGAATAGATGGGCAACTGAATATTTCAGGAGTCAGCAGTCATCTGTATACATGTACTTTATTTCAGTCCACAAGGTTTGGCTAATAATTTGCATTTGAATCTTCACATTTCTTGAATCAGTGGCATGTTAAGAATATTAGGAATATTCTACATATTCAAAATGATCATTATGTTTTTGCTATTACTTTCCTTTTTTCTAAAAGATAAGATTATTTTTTGGCTGACAAAAAACTCTTATAATGATAATGTTAGGGACAAAAAAATTTCTTATATTTTGATTGTTACTTCCTGGCATCATGATCATTTTTTTTCCTTTTTTTTGTTGCTTGATTAAATGAGAGCTGAGATTTAGATGGTGGAAAATACCTCCCAGAAAAAAAAAAAACATTTTTGTAATGTGCCAACTGAGTCCTCCCTGAGATCTGCAGTGATCCTTCTGTCACCACTTGGAGCCCCACCACCAGCGCCCTGGTCTGATAGAGGGCCTGAAAGCCTGATATCACCTTGTCATGGACTGGTTATACAAAAAATCAAACCTGCGTGTCTGGTTGAAACCTCATATGAGTAAAAGATTTCATAACCCAAGAGACATACTATGGATCACTATTTAGGATAATTTTTTTTTTCATTTTAAATGGGCTGGGCTTATTAAAAATTTATAATGGATTTGTATTTCATGTGACAGGTTCGACAAGTCAGGAAATGAAGCATTGGCATTGAGTCTAGCTCGTTGGGCTTTCAAAGTAAATGGTGTATTGAGAGTTGGCCAGGTATCCCATCACCTCAAGGGAGAGAAGACCCCTCCTCCATCCTACACAATCATGCAGCAAGTGGTAAGATTTACTAAAAACATTAATCCTATTTCAGTGATTTGGGAGTCAGAAACATCCACAGCAGGTGTTTTGCTTTGTTTATGTCTCAATATCAGCACATATTTCCCTTATAACTTTCAGTATTCCTTAAAAAAAATATGGATTCGAATGAATTTCATGTCACATTTATAAATGTACCACACTTGTCACTAATGAAATTACATAATATAAAAAAATGGGGGGAGGGGGGGAGGGGATCCAACATTATTTTTGTTTACCGTTTTCTGTAGCAAAAGATAAGTCTGATAACTTTATATTACGATATGTCAAAAGAACCTATCACTGTATAACAATTAACATACTACATGTGGGTATCTCACTAAATAAACCAACATGACTGGAATTATTTTATTAAGCAAAGTGGAACTAGTTAAAACAAGCAAGAGCAGAATACTTTGGCAGTTTAAAGAAAACTGGAAATCAAGAGCTGCATTTTTTTTTCATAAACATGAAGACTCTATTGCCAGCAAATGCAGCAGGCCCACATTACTCTGAAACTCCTTGCTATGCTATAGCCTTTTACTCTTTAAAGTGGTTTTACTGTGAGTGTTCAAAAAATGGAATCTCTCACACATTAAGTCCACTTGAAATATCAGCTTCTTTCATTTATTTGGCTGGGCAAAAATTTAGCCTGAATTTATGTAAGGAAGCAGTCCCTTGTTTAGATGCCCCGGTAGGCTCTAGTTTTACTTGAAAATTGAATTATTGATATGGGTCCTATCTAGTCACTAAATTCGTCATTTGCCAAAAACAGGAAGCCTCTTGTTCATATAATTTCATGAGTAGTGACCCTTTATAACATGTATTTTGTGGTCTTTGCTTGAAATATTCTTTGTTTTTATTATTTTAGTTCTGCAATACATGCTATTTCAAATGAATTGCAGTGAGGCAACAAACATTTGTAAGTTTATTATTCATATATTCTCATAGATATTGAGGACTGTTGCAATTTTTGTTACACAAAGGGGTGATACATTTCACATTTCTTTTTGTCCCCCAATTTTTATTTAAAAAAAAAAGGGGAGAAACTTCTTAAGCTTTTCTGTCTTATTTCAGGACTACTCAATCGTGATTGAAGAATTGATTGAGGACAAGTGGGTGCCATTCAAGGCAACTGACGTGCAACTTGAGTTTGTCCGCATTGATCCTTTTGTCCGAACCTCACTTAAGCCTAAGGGTAAGATGATCAGGTTTTGTCATATCTTCAATTGCATGATTTTTTTTTTTTTTTTTTTTTAATGTTTCGTGGTTTTTAGAGGATGCAGACCTAAACCTTAACCCTTTTTCTCATTTTAAAGTCCTTCTTTTTTTTTTTTAAATTAAAAAGTGCATTACTTTTCTCAATAAACATATTGTGATCAACCTTCGTCTTGAACATTTTTTGTCTTTTTAAGTTTTACTTTCTCTTCCATGTTCAAAAAGCACAGCGAAAATTTTTTTCTGTTTTTAAGAAGAGGATTTATAGGCTACTGTTTAAATGATAGGTTTCACTTTAGAAACACTCAGATGCCGTTTAAAGCTATTATTGTTATACATCATTCAAGCATTTGTGTAAATTAATTTAGAATTTCATTTTTACTTAAATGTTTTAAAAATGAAGGCAGTGTTATGTTTCATTTTTCTATATTCTGCCTTTTTTAAGGCATTCACATTTTTGGGATCTTTTTTTTTTTGATCATTTTCTATTTAGATGGCAAGTTCACCACCAGCTTCAAGTTACCAGATGTGTATGGAGTGTATCAATTCAAAGTTGACTACAATAGAGTGGGCTACACAAGGCTCTTCAGTGCCACCCAGGTACTTGATGAATTCTAATATCTAATTTACATACCCACTTAAGGCCTGAAATTGTCCTAAATTTTTGAAAATAATGTGCCAATTGAACAACCTAAGAAACAAATGTTGAAATATCATCTTCCTTCAAGGAATGCACTTAACCCTTTGAAAACCATGACCTTGGTATATTGGGGTATACCATACAGTACAACTCCCTTAGACCACAATATATAGGGGGTGTTGACCCACTACACACTGTGTCTACTGTTAATTTGATATTGGAGGTGACTAGGCAATTCCAACCATAGTATTTTCAAGGTGTTTGCATGATTGCTAAATGCATTTCTTTCTTTACTTGGAACTACCCCGGAGAGGCCAGAGAAGGGGATATTGTGACCTTGTGAGGTCAAGGTTCAACGGGTCAAAGAAATAGTTCACCTTCCTGGTTTTTAGCATCGCCTTCCAATTTTCCTAAGTTTTTAACTTGGTAGGCCTACTCTATTATAGGTGATAAATACTGATATAGTTCAAAGTTGTTAATCTCACCAAACAATCAACTATTGCAGTATTGATAACGTATTACGTGCACCATTTGTCAAATTCCCTTAAATTAAAAGGAGCAGCAGACTTAAAGGATACATGAACAAGCACCTTGCCACATGACATTGTTTATAAATATCATATGAAATTATAATATGGCTCTATCGTTCACCAAGGAAGGTACAAGAGTACATATTTATTTCAGGTGTCTGGCTGTGAAAAAAACCTTGAGAATTTTACTATAATCTTTCAATTCATAATCTGTGCTCCCCTTTCATCTCTTCAATAGAAATAAAAAAGTGGGCGTATTCAACTCTTGGTTTTATATCCCATAACCTAAATTACACGGGGGGAGGGGGGGGGGGCTAAATAATTGTTTTTGCCTTCAATTTATTGGGGCCATTCTTTCTTTGCACGTCTCTTTTCTATTAGACATAATTGACTGTCCAGGCATATAAAGCTACATTCTTTGTGAAGAATCATCTTTCCATGTGTGAAAAATTGTGGAGTTGTTTCTTAACATGTAATGAAGGGAATAAAAAAAGTGGCATTGGTATTTTTTTTTTTTGTAACCCCCTCCACCATTTGCTTACTTCTCTTCCCTAGGTATCTGTCAGACCACTGGAGCACACACAATACGAGAGATTTATTGTATCAGCCTATCCCTACTATGCAAGCGCCTTCTCTATGATGGCTGGAGTGTTCTTTCTCAGCTTTGTGTTTCTACACTACAAAGAGGATACTAAAGATAAAAAGGAATGATTGTTATTTAATTGTAGAATCAGAGGTTTTTTGTTTTTTTTGATCTGGCTCAAATGTATGTAATGTAACTTAAATTTGTGTGTATGTGTAGAGAGGCTTTTTTAACATACATAGTTATTTACGAGAATTAATCTTCAATTTGTTTCTTTATGGTGAGTTTCAATAAACTCTTGTTTGTTGATTTTTGAGTGTTGATTTTTTTTTTTTTTTTTTAAATTTTGTGAGTTGAGGTATTGTTTGCAATGTAGGAGAATTAAGCTCCAGAAAACCCAAAAATAATTGATTTGTTATGAAGCATCATGGCTGTAAAATATCTTAGAGAATATATTACATTTTAATTATTATTAATTTACAACAGTGTCCACTTTGGTTTTATATCAAATGCCCAATGAACAACTGCATGCAATGTTCATATTCAAAATATGACAATTTTTTCTATCACAAAAGTAAGAGCTCATAAAATGTAGATAACTTCTTCGCTTTCTTTTTTTCTTGCTTGGGATCAATGGACCTTTTTCAAACTATTAGGCCTTCCTTGCAACCAAACATTGATATGAATGGAACTATAATGTGTCAGTATAAAGGAAACATATGTATATCAAAAGATAAAGCTGAAGAGTGAAAAAAAAAAGAACCCTTGTTAAAGTTCTTACTTACATGGATGAGAAGTTTACTGGAAAAGGATTTCCTAAAAACATTTCCTGATAAGACAGGGGAAACGGAAAAAAAAAAATTGATATAAAATTAATGTTCAGGAAAGCATTTCAACGTAAGGGCAGATTTGTATGCTCAAAATAGAGGGAAGGAATTGGGGTTTTATATAAAATCAATATGTAAAGTATTGCTATGACCAATATCCATGTAAATGAAATGGAGTGCATGGTATGCAGGGTATTAATTTGAGTGGAGTTTACCGTAATTTATAAAAAAATTAGATTAACCTTAAAATTTTCGCAATCGAAATGACATTACTGTGATAGTGACTGATTGACAGGAAATCACAAAGACCTCAAGATTATAAAGAGAAGGCTGTATTAGATACCGACCATGTTGAATTGAAGAGGAGAGAACTACTGGCATCATTGTAGATGCTTAGTCTAGGCCTGGATGAGAACTGCATAGAGAAAAAAACAGAGCCAACAGTGTAAAGCTGATTTGGACCGAAACCCTACTGCCCAAACAACTTATGTGTATCAAAATTTTTAAGAGATAATTAAAGCACAATGGCTAAGAAAATGCATATTTGACAGTGGGCTATGGATAAATCAATATACTTGGTAGATTACAAACATCACAGAATTATCCATAAATCATTTTACTTCTGTCTTTGCTATTCACGAAAAAATTACATCTCTCAAAATGTTCCAGAGGTCTACACTCTACTTAAAAGATCAACTCGGGCAACTTCAACGTGCTAGAATTCTACTACATGCTTAATTTCTCTCCCAACCATTCATATTATTAGTTGCCTTGCACATTAAAAGGTCTACTTGTGTGTTGCATATCAAAGGTTTTTGCACGTGTCCCCTTGCCTCTATCTTTTTTTTTTTTGAGTCTTCTTCATATACATACATACATACAACTCGTGGCAGGACTCTCTGCGATTAACTTAAAACTGCCACCTCATGATGCCAATGGAACTGAAAGAAACACTATTTGAAAAATAAAAATGAAATTTGACAATTGCCGTAACTAGTTTGTCATGCCACAGGCACAACAAAGAGTGTTTTTGAAAAGGCTAGCACAAAACATCAATTACTCAAAAGGCGTTACATCTTGGATGGTTAGGATGCAACAGTTGGTCTTATATCTCAATTGAAGTCTTTGCTAAAGAAACAAAATTACACACCCTTGACATAAGGACTCATGGAGATAATTGGGCCTGGCATTAAGGTATCGCGGGATACAGGGTTTCAACTAAAAGTTGCCCTAAAATTTATGATTGAAAACAACTCATTGTCAAAGGGAAAAAAAACACTTTGAGTGATGCAAGACAATGATAACCCATTTTTAGCTCATTTCAAATTTAAAGCAAACAGTCCAAAATTGTCAAAGCTAAAGAAATTTTAGGTGCAAAAATTTCCGTTCACACCATCTAAAATTAATATTATGGCCGATAAATCATCATCGAGGTATCTTTGGCTAGACACTCCTTGGCCAAAATAATTATAAGCATTCATTTTTTCCAAATTATGTTTTGTGCCTCTCTCACAGGTGAAAAGTAAAGTGCACACCAAAAAAGTATTGTTTGATGTTTATTACATTGAAATTGACATTCCTTTGTTAAACATTTACTGGGTTTCCTCGACAGCAAAAAAAAGGTAAACACAATCACAGATTTCAAATATTTTATGAGCTTAGCCACCTTCACCAGATCTGTAAAATAAAAAGAGTTTTATGTAATCGATTATTCTTGATGACTATCACTTCAAGACTTATTGCATCTTTAAACTACTAATACTATGATACAAGAGAAATATGTTGACTGCTTTAGGCTGTAGCTTTGAATGTTTTTACAATTACATCCAAACAACATATACTTGGGGGGGGGGGTGCATGTGTATGTGTCTTACATGAAAATTTTTTAAAGGCTGAAGTCTAGAATTTTGGCACAATTCTGCACAATTTTTTGATTCAAGTTGTGTTGTTAAAGTTGACAGCTTGTTTAGTCATATTTTTTTTTTTATCTCTGAAAAGAGCAGTGTTCTTGACTAGGTATTTGGAATTATTCTTACAAATTTTTGTTAAATATTTGACTTATATTGCACTTGTAACTTCTAAGAGAATGTTATTCTTGAAAAGGTGTGACATTTTTCTTTACAGATGATGGTAAACATGCTTGATCTCTCCCACCGTGTTATAAACATTTAATGGGAATTTTTAAAAATTAGTTATAATGAAATATAAGGGAAAATCAGTCTTTTTGCTCTGGCCTGCCCTCCACCAACTATTGCAAATATTTAATGGGAATTTTTAAAAAATTGGTTATAATGAAAGATAAAGGAAAATTAAAGTCTTTCTGGCCTGTTCTCCACCAACTGTCGCAAGAATAAAAGCTACATTCATTTAAGAGAAATTGGTTTTATACATGTAGGCCTACTTAACTTTGTTTTTAAGTAGCATGATACACAGTAGCTGGAGTGGACAATTATACATTCATAATTAATTAAAATAATATATTTATTTTGTATTACAGTAATTGTACCCAGCATTTGTATTACTCACATCAGAGTTTTCATGATTTGCTCAATTCCTACAGAAACTGTTCATAGTAAGGCAAGACAAAATTTAATGCCTTATGTGCATTGACTCATCCAGAATACATGCATGCTTCTAAAAATCTGTCATAACTCGAATGAAAAAAATGAATGACAGGTCACAATAAACCCAGAGATTGAAGCCTTAAAAAAACAAGAGGACTAATCATATTAATAGCAAAATACATGTAGAATGATTCACTTCATAAGCATCTGAAAGATTTTTACACAGCCAATAAGTGAAAAAGACTTTCAAAATAGTTTTGAAAAACATTTTTGACAAATTTGAAAAACATTAATAAAAGGTGAAGTTTAGGACTAAAAATTTCAAATGATTCTGCACAGCAAATAGCTTGAGTGGACTGACAGCACAACAAATAGCTTGACTTACTGCACAGGCACTCAGATGAAGCTATCAGATTTTAGAAAGCGACTAAATGGATGTAGGCAGAGGGCATCCGTCTCACTCTCAACTAAGTATTCCTGAATTTAAATACTCAAACAAATGTGTTCTTCTTGGATCACTCTTTATCCGCTTGCAAAGGCACGCATACTTGCTGATAGTGACACTCACATTGCCACTCTCACTGTGATAGTAAAGACAAAAGCTGAGAATTATATCTTTGCATTATGTGTAGATCTATCTAGTTCAGTGTGGTTTTGTTTTTCCACTGAAGCCCAGGAACAGTTTTGCTCCTACTCCCTAAATCTTAGCATTCGTTGGATCCAAGGAATTTTTTACAGAAGCCAAGAGGATAAAAAGGAACTTCATGAGGTCTTGGGGTCTTCAATGAATTCAATATTAAATTGTTAGGTTATTTCTTTTTCAGCAATGATAACACAATATTTTGTGTGAGACTAAATTTCTAAAAAAAATAAGCAAGATGAAAAAAACTTCATGGTAGACTGATTTTTGGTAGAATACATTATTATGAAGTTATCACTGTCGTTAACATTTTTCATATTCACAGCACCATTTAAGAATGCATGTTTAAAAAACTTATTACTTTAGCATGGTGGAAAATTCGATGAAGGTTTATTGAAATTTCTCCAACTTTAGTTAAGAGTTGTATGGATCACATTCCAACATAAAAATTCCCCAAAGATCTACCTATCTTCAAATATATCAAAATTAAAACTGCAGAGCACAAGAGTAAAAATTGCCACAAAATTGTTTTGAAATTTTAGAGTCAATATGTACAACAAGAAAAGAGATGACATTTATATCCACCTTCCTTGTGCATTTTACGTTTTTAGTTGAATCAGAAGATTCACAACTTGACTGATTTTGTAGGAATGCTCCATACAACATGTAAATAACATTTAGTTTTTCCTAATTCAAAACATAAAACATGACTGTGAATCAAATCAACAGTTGATTTTAACATGATGGAACATAAAATTATTAACAATGACATTAACTGGCTTATGTTAAATGATAATTTAATTATAATGCCTTGAAACCAGTTCAAATGAGTTAGGTACTCTAAGTCATTGCTTTATTACAGCACAGTGACCTAGGGCTCAACGAACTGGCTTGGTTATTTTGAAAAGTTCGTTGGGGCAAAGGTCATAATAATTCTCTAGCCCATAATTGTGACACTCGTGCAGTTATTCAGATCTGCACAAAACAATCCCCCTCCATTCACAACCCTCCTTTTGCCTCTTCTTCTCTCCCACCCAACCGTTTTTGTTCATGTTTGATTTGGATATTCCAGGTGATATGAATGACATTTTTTCCCCCACGTTAAATAACCCAGCATCAAGGACTCCCAAAATTGTGTTTGCCCAGCAAGCCTGCATGAAATCTATACATCCATTTAAAAGTAGAGGGAGGGGGTAAGCAAAGGTGGTCAGACATGCTTGACTGCCTGATAACATTCACTATCAGACAGGTTGTCTGGATACAGCCACTCCATCCCACCTACAGTCCATGTTTCTGTGGCTTTGGCTCTTTGATCTCATACCATGTTCTCCCATGCATCGGCTGTTTGTCAGCTGCCACCCCCTCCTCCCTCCCTTCCCCTTGTCCGTTCATTTTTTCACCTTGTGTGTCCATGTTTTGCTCAACCCTACCCTGACAATGCAGTACTTATCAATGCATTACTTGTCAGCCAACAGCAAACCCTATGATTAAATTTTAACTACATTTATCCATAAACATGAGAAAAGCATTTAATAGTAAACTTGCCCACATTTGTGGTTCGTTGAACCTGAGTATGCGTCTCAGATGGTTATTAGATGCAAGATATTTAAAGAAAGTCAAAGAAGGAAAAAAAATCAGGGATTTTCCCCTGTTCTTTGAATGCATGCATTCTTTGAGTCGGAGTTTGTTGCATTTGACGTGCACTGAATGTTATAGCATTGCAAAGTCATACCAGTACTTCACATTAATAATGATAAAATAAAATAATAATAATTATTATAATATTACATTTACTAGATGTAAGCAAAACTTTAGACAAACTCTGTTATTTATACTAGATTGGTATGCTTTCCAAATTTAATACATCTATAGATATACCAGATATATGAGTCAATTTTTCAATGGTGAGAACTGCATCACTCAGTGTTGCATGTTTTACCTTAGAATTATGAGTTCAAATCTATCAAAGAAAAAAATAAAAGGGCAAAACCTGTCATCTTGCACACTCTGATTTATCAAAAATTTGATTTATTGCACTTTAACTTTTGAGGTTTCCACTGCCGTTTTGTTGCATCACAATAATTAGTCATTAAAAAAAAAACATTCTGCCAAAGTTTAAAAAAAAAAAATTCGTATAATGTCACAAATTGTATATCACCATTACAACAACCTCTCTTTTTTCCCCCGAAAAATGCAGCAAGGTCAAAATCTACAGGAAATATCACAGGAAAGTCTCTCTTTAAACAAAAATGAAAACCACAAGTCTTGGCCCAAAAGTGTATTTTTTATAACTGTTACTTAATCCATTTTTTTTTCCACACATACAGTTGGGTTTGCCAGAAAGAAGCAAATTTCGTATAATGTCACAAATTGTGTATCACCACTACAAAAACCTCTCTTTTTCCCCCAAAAAATGCAGCAAGCTCAAAATCTACAGGACAGTCTCTCTTTAAACAAAAATGAAAACCACAAGTCTTGGCCTAAAAGTGTATTTTTATAATCTTTACTTAATCCATTTTTTTCCCCAGACAAACAGTTGGGTTTGCCAGAAAGAAGCAAACTGTTGTGAACAGTGAAACAGGCCTAGAATCTAGGGTTTCTGTCTTTGGTTTGTTTTGCTGCCTAGTGATGAACAGTTTCATGCACCATGCAATATAGTACTTTACTTGGAAATCTATACATGATTATATTGTCCATTTACACCTATAAAGAATTCTAATGTTAATACAATATTAACACAGTTGGCCAATCTTACAGGTGCGTGTAAATGTATGGAGGAACATTATATTGTAATCCAACAAAACAATTCAGCTGGTCAACATTTTTTACAGAGTATCTAAATTATCAATAATAAACCAAATTATCTTCCAATTGCTCAAAAATTGTGTTTCATGGGTGTAAACAATGAAGGCAAAATAAAAGTTTTGTATGTTTAAAACCAACACATGATATGATGAACCAAAGACCTGAATTCTGATTTTAAATTACATGAAGGTTTCATGATAACATGCACTAATAAGCCATTTTCAAAAAGCTGAGAAAAAGTTGAAAAATCTGACATTTTGTCCCAGTTTTAAAAATTCCATTCTATAGTTTTACTATAGAGCCTCAATTATCTTTATGGCTGATCAAATAATTTGCCCTATGGATAAATGTCATTAATGTATCCTGTTTGCATTTACGGACAAAATTTTTTTAAAGAAAATGAATACATGAATATGACTGATTTTGTGACAAAAACCATCTAGATATTTATTAATACATGGAACAATTGTATCTCTCAAAGAAAAACTCAGCTTACAAAAATATTGACACAGCACAGAAAAGTTTCAAATAATTTTAAAGAAACTGTGAAGAAATGTGAGAATTCAATATTTGAATTAGAAGTAATTTACAAAACATTATGTTGAACTGATATTTCTCATTTGAAAGACTGCTTTGATTCATGCTGGTAACAACAATTGGAATGGGTGAGACAATCATGTATAAAATGTTCATACTTCTCATGACCGTTTTCTTCAGGTGAAAAGAAGTTTTAAAAAATACAGAACGCAATTTAGACCTTCACAAAAGCTTGTCCCTAGCTTTGCCATTTTTTGTTGTGCCGCAAATTTTCATTCTCAGTATCCATTTGCGCAGGTACAGATTGATTTTTACTTGACACATCATTGTTCTGCATATCGAATTGGAGAGTGCGTGCTTTACATGTTGAAGCGCTGAGCTTGTCAGCTGTATAAGTGCCGATTCCACCCATGACTAGAGCATTTCCAAGCCACCAGGAAAAACTACGAGTCTCTCCACTCCAGAGAACGGCCAATATGGTTTGCAACACTGATTTAGTATTAATACTAATGTTGTGTGTGAGGGGGGAAGTAAGACCAATCAGTTGCACACTTATCCACCCCATGAGGACACTGTTGACCCCTGACAGCAGAAGCAGAAAAACTACAGAGGTCTCAGAAGACATAGGTGACTGCCAAAAGTTCAAAAGTTGTGATGTGGAGTACAAGATAGGGGTTAAAGCTACAAAACTTATGAGTTGGTTGTTAAAGGTCATCTGCAGAGAGCTTGGGCTCTCGTAAACTTGCACACGTTTGTAGAATATTCCACACAGAGATGCCGTTAAGCTAGCAGCAACACCATAAACTACTCCAATTATCTTCAGGCCCTGAGAAAACATTTCTTCATCCACACCGATATAAAAGCCATATACAATAAGCACACATGAAATTGCAATTCTCCAAGATACTTTTTCTTGAAGAACAATGCTGCTAAACAGGATAACAAATATCAACGTCAGTGATCTTGCCAGCTGATAAAATGCAACACTTATGTGTTTTAACATAAGGTTATTAAAGACTAGAGTGCCCGTGAAAAACATGGATGCCAAAATCATATCAGGGAGAAAAAGTGATTTCATTTGAAACTTTGGTAAATCCCACTTCAGTTTTAAGTAACTCTTTATTAATTGGAGTGAAAATATAAATAAAATGCCTATAAGTGTCTGCACCCAGACAATAAACACAGATATGTCAGCAGCCAAGTCGTGACCACTTATGAGCTGCTTATTGATGAACACCATTGCCATTGCTATGATCCAATATAATATAACCACTCCTCCCACGAGAAATATTTCTGACAGCTGTCCTTTTGGTGGCTTTAAATTCATTTTTATATTTTGGATAGTTCAATCAATGCTTACTGCACATACACCTAACAAGAAACAGACATTTCTCATGCTTAGTATTGCTGCTGGCATTTCATATGCTTTATGATTAATTTAAGCAAGTTCCTTGTTTTATTAGTGATTGCTGCTCCTCCTGCTATTTCAAGAAGGCTGTTGTTCATGACAGCAGAACTATAATACCTGAATACATGTAGTTAGAAACACAGCATCAAGCACTTTTATATCCAACTGCGGACCTTTTTATCTTTCTCTCTTCCACAAGCCCTGAAAGAAAACAAAAAGGAAGAAGATAAAAAGAACGGCATGTTGGTTTAGCAGACACAACTCAACCTACAGATGACAAATCACAGCTGCAATTAAATCTAATTTTTTTCATATTTGACCAACTCATGCATTTTCAAAATGAAAGAGGTTTGCTTTATTAAACTTATAAGCCTTCGCCAACATTTATGTGCAGGTATCAAAAAAGGCATAGCGACTCTTAAAATATTAAAATTTTTTTTTTTCAAATGAGCACTCTGTTGGAGCTTCAACTCACAAAATGCTTGAATTAAACAAATTTACATGCATGCAAATTACTATATATTTATTATAAAAATAAAAAAATTAACTTGCAAGGGACCAAAAAGTTATTTTTAAAATTGATATCCCTTAGGTACTGAAAATGAAAGAATACAGCGTTCCTATTGTGCCCTGGCTAAGCTTATAATTCCAATGTGTTTACACATGTCCTTATGCCTCAATATAGTTTAGCTGCAAGTAATTTCAGTCAAACTCAATAATAATAAAAACTTTTTTTTATCATAAAGTGTTTTTGTAGCAAGGGTTATTGTTATTCCACAAAAGGGATTAAAGAAAACTTATTTTTATACTGAATGGGAGGTAAACGCTGGCAACGACAATTATTTTCATGGTTTCCCTCCCCCACAATGAGCACCACCTTATCACAAGGTCAGGAGACAGGGTGGGCTTGCAACAATCTCTGCTGCATTATGATAACGATGCTGAACAAGCGTGGGCCCACACACTGTTCTCTGTTTGCCTTTTTTTTTTTAAACTTCCACATTTCGTTATCACTATTACTTGTATTAGCAAGGGAAGGAGTTTCTACACTTCATATTTCATAAATAAATTATATGTCTTAAAGAAGAAAAAGAATTAGGCTTTTCAAATCTCTTGCTCTATAGCAAATAGCTTCTGCTATTCAAAATGTCAGCAAAAACGGTTTCCACTGTACATGTAACACCAAGAATTTCAAGATCCTAAAGTACGGTCAAATCCACACAATTTGTATTCAGAAAATTCAAATTCACAGTTCTTCTAATGTCATTTAATCATAGCAAATATTAAGCTACTTGCTGACAATTTTCAATTAGATCAAAGTGTGATGGCAGAATCCAGTTGTTTTAAACTTATCTCACTGATTTCTTACCAAAATATGAGATATCATTAACTCGTAAACCAGTGCTGGACGATGGGAGCGTCCAATACTTTGTAAGATTCACAGTACTGGAAGCTGGATTTGTTCTGTTAACTTGTTTTGAATTTCAGACTGACCAAATTATTCCGAAACTACTTTATTTGTCCCGCAACTACTTCCTTTATGTTTTGAACTATGCATCCTATCTGATTGCTTCGTGTGAGAAAAAAAAACGTAATGGTTTAAGAGTCAAAGAACCACTGTTTATTTTTAAAGATGGCTTGATGTGTTGCTCTGTGTGAAAAATAATATGTAAATTTGCATGGAGATAGAGCCTGAAAAGATTTCCCCGTCATCTATCAGCGAAGCCTTGCGTTTGATTTTGTTCATTCAGTCGCTTCCAACCAGTTTACGTGAGTGCTGCTTCCCTCACTTACTTTGGGACTTCTGCTTGGCCAGCCATCTTTCTCTTATATCTACCACACCTTTTTTATGACTATTATTTAAAACTACATTGTAAAATTTAAATACATACAATTTATAACTTTTCTTTGTGTAGCCTATAATGATCATGACCTTTTGATAGGCCTACCACACAGTCCTGGCACTACATTGGTAGAAAATATTATAGAGTTATTTCAGTTTATAAAAAGGCTCTTAGGACAGGGAGCAAAAACTGCCAATAACAAATTTTCCCATGTTATGTATTAAGGAGAAAGGCAGCCATTGTAAAATTAACTTTTAACAGCAAATGCCAACAAAACACATTTGCTAAAAATTAAAGATTTTTTTGAAGTTTTGGGCACAAAAAGGACCACTCATCTCTTTTTGCCAAATATGGCAGCCAAGTTTTAATTGGTCAGCTGCAAAGACTTTTGAAATATATGAGACAAATGATGCATAGAAAATGTGTCCCCTATTCACATGATTTAATGGTCATGATACTGTAGCAAGATTTAAGCTAATTTAAAGCTGTCTTGTATCCATAGATATTTCTTATCTAATATTCAGAAGTCCACCCAAGGGCTCCCATTGACATTTTTAAAATAGTTCTAGGGGCTAGCACTACATTAATTTAAGGCAAAATAACACAGATGCTCCTCATTTATCTAGATCTACATTTCTAACTTACGAATCCTGAAGTGACGGATATTTTAATGCAAAGTGACCATTTTTCTGAATATTCTGGAAAATAGGTCCAGTCCTTATTTTCCCAAACGCAAACAAAAAGGGATCTGCAAGATTCAGATGTTGGCACGTCTTACTTTATAAATGGGGACCCAAGTTTCTGGAGCTACCTTCATCAGCTGCCAAAGAAATGAAGAGGTCGCAGGCATAATTTTTTTATTGTGTGAAAGTAGCACAATTCACATTATAACTTGGCCTACGACCTCTACATTTTGTCGGTAACTTGTGAAGGCAGAATAAAAATGACAACCTGGCACACTGGTACTCATACTCAGCTGATGAATCTCTTTTGTTTTTTTTTCTTGTTCCTTTCCTTAAAAGTAGGTGTCTGTTTTTAGTGTACAATGTAAAAGTTGTTTACATTTAAATCTCAATCTATCTATAGGCCTATCCCTCTTGACTCACAGCCCCACAGTCCATCTTTCTCCCTGAACTCTCTCTTTCTCTTTCTTCATAAAATAAAAAAGCCTCAGATTACCTTATTCAATTGTGGACTGGCTTGTGGCTATATACAAAAACCCACTCATAAAATAAGGCATTCGAGAAAAGAAGGTGAGACTATCCGAATGTTCAGGAAAATTAAGTTGGTCTATTTCATATGGAAATGCTACATCTTCAATAATAAATATTTTTTTGTGATTCTCTGGGTGCAAGCTTTCATGTTATTAGGACAGGCCAAGATCGGAAAGTTTCTGAAGTCCTGATAACTGGGTTTGATTTACGACCATACAGGGTTTATGTCACCGTATTTGAAGAATAACACCATCAGTTAGCTAAACCAAGAGACCACCTTTCAGGGAATTTCTTTACATGCCAAATCAAAGGCAATAAGCTTAGATATTATGATAACTGGCCTCATTGTGCCCATGTTTTCAGCACATCTTCAGTTTGTAAGAAGCTGGTGGTGATACCTCAACTCATCAACTGTCGAGCCGTCCGCTTGACCTGGATCTAAATTTAGATCTACAGATCTAACTAGTCTAGATACATAACTAGTTCAAGACACACACGTAAACAAAAGCGGTAATTCCACAGATTTCATAAGACATGGATCTAGTCTAAAGTAAATGAGATCTTCATTACTGCACTACCTGTAATCAGTCGATAAATCTAATTAATAAGTGCGGGCCATCAAATTTTTTGCTTTCGCTTTATGTAAGTTGCTATGGAACATTGAGTGGGTAAGAGCTACAGTTCAGACCTGGTTCTGAAAATAGCTCCAGCACGTTTTCTAAGTGGGTTGCCAATTTCGATTTGGAAAAAAAATCAGCATTAAAAATCAAGTATATTGCCGCTAAAATCTTTCACCTATACAAAGATTTGTAATTATAATATTTAAAAGACTCTTTTTGAGATGTCATTGGTTCTATACTTGATCTAGAATCTAGATTTATTTCAAAAGCTATCTTACAAACAATTTAATAGCAGAATGTGAACAATTTCAAAAACTTCTAGATACTGTAGTTTTAGAGAGCGAAAGAATGGGTCTGTCCTTGATTGTAAAGAAAACGGAACGTATGGTCATCACAAAGAAATCCTCTAACCGCAAGTGCAATCTGCTTAGCAAAGGTGAACAAATCAAACAAGTTACAAAATTCAAATGTCTAGGTTACCTGATAACCTCAGATGGCAGATGCACAAGTGAAATAAGTAAAAGAATAGCCATGGCCAAAGATTCATTCCAAAAAATGAAACTAATAGTGGCAAATGGAAACATAAGTATGAAAAGCAAAATAAGGGTAATTAAAACATATGTATGGTCAGTGAGTGTAGGACAATAAAAAAAAAGGAAATAGAGAAAAAACTAGAAGCATTAGAGATGTGGTTTAGGCCTATCAGAAGAATGGTGAGGATATCATATACAGAAAAAAGTCCAATGAATTGATACTAAAAGAGGCTAATCTCGAGCGACCACTAATTAAAACCATAAGACAGAGGCAACTACAGTTTTTAGCCATATTTGCTGACACAAGGGTTTAGAACACTTAGCTAATCACTGGAAAGATTGAAGGCAAACGCAGTAGAGTTAGACACTTTTATTGAAAGTCTTAAGTCGTGAGCATTAGGCAAGGTAGCAATAACAACTTTATAAGGTTAACTAAGAATAGGTTTGAGTGGAGGAACATGATCGCCAATGTCTGTTTCAGACAAGGTACCTGATGATGATAGTGCAAGGGAGATGATGTATGATACTTTGAAAAATGCACGTTTCCTTTCGTACGTACGCCACGGATCGTTAACAAAAACCACGTCTCGCCTATGCGAGGAAGGCTTAACAAACTATAATGAGGCTGTAAGCGCGATTTAGCTTCAGCATTTTGTTGTTGGTAGTATATTTTGAGCATAACATGAAGAAACAGTGTCGCGAAGTAATCGCTAAACTCCTATTGACCATGTCCTTTTGCGCGATATCAGAAGCGACATAATCATAGCAGATGAATTTCTGTGCACACGTTCCGCCGACAAGCCGATAGAAAAACATGTGATCATCGACGCTTAACTCATCACAGGCTAGCACAACCAGAACGTGGGGACGGAGCAATTCTTTAGTCCCCCGAAAATTTGGAGTCTAATAGTGCGTTGCAGCTCTAAATTTTCCTTTAATTTTCTGTTACTAAAATTCCTACTAGTTATCACCCTGTTTCCAAGCATTGAGTCACGAAGATGTTAGTGCAGTTATCCGCCAACATGCCGGCTGAGCAAGTCAGCGATTAAACTCATCTTTTCAAAAACAAAAAAAAGAAGGAAAAAAACAAAACTATTTTGATTCAACCCAAGATACCTTTACGTTTGATTTAGAACGCATTTCAGAGCAAAATAACTGTTTTTGTAGCTTAATTTGATACGCAATCATGATTGGAAGGAAGCAGTCGGTTTTGATATGCTATTTTAAATCTGGCCTCATATTAAGAAATTTGCCTAAACATGGCAATAAAACGAATCGGCTCTAAAAAAAATCTATCTATGCACAACAACAACTACAATAATAATAATAATAATAATAATAATAATAATAATAATAATAATAATAATAATAATAATAATAATAAT
>BLXT01005315.1:1517732-1537371 GCA_019648995.1 Plakobranchus ocellatus
TAAATTGTTTTCATTTTGTGTTTCATTAATTCATGTTTGAAAACATTTAATACTGATACCTTAACACACATATGAAGAAACTGGATGAACCTGAGAGATGCTGACAGTGGTAAAGTTTTGTGGCAGTCCAGTGATGACCTGTAAGTTCTAAACTTATAAATCTTTGTAACCTTTCAATGAAGCTGAAGTTTGTATGTGGATAAGTTTTGCTACTTTTACAATGAGGGTTTTGCAAATTTTTGTTACTTTTCAAACCTATACATTGGGTAAATGTTAACTGATTGTAACCATTATTATTTTTTATTGTTCTTGTTATTTTTATTTAAATTATTATTATTATTATTATTGTTGTTGTTTTTTGGACTGGGCAGATTTTATTTTGATGGTTGTGGCAAAGGTAGAACAGTGGTCGTGGTTGTATCAGCTGCATTTATCGCTTGGCACTGTAGAAGCAACAAAGTAACAGCAGCAGCAGTATAGTGGAGGTAGTGGTGGGAGCAGCAGCGGTTGTGGAGTTAGCAATTGTGGTGGTAGTGTCAAGAGCATTAGATTGGCACCAGTTATAGCAGCAGCAGTTGTAGATAGCATGCTAGTAGTGATGATATTTTTACAGAGATGTTGACAATGACAGACACTTACTAAACAAACATTTAAAATCTGTGGCAGCAGAAGTTTTAAATCTTTCAACCTCAAGGAATGCTTTCTCTTCTTACTCTTGATGCACATTGGATAGCCAGTCCACCTTGAGATTGACAGGTCCAAGCCCTGTCAGCTGTGCCCTGGCCTGACGGAGGGCCTGAAAATCTGAGATCACCATGTTGTGGACTGGCTATATAAATCAAACCAAACCACGAATGTGAAGCCTTTTTTTTTTTTATTTTATGATACCCTAATAAAATCTATATATTTTAAAAATTTGATTGTATGACATTCATGAGAAATAAGAGATATTTTATTTGAAGACCCTCATCTTGATAGTAATAGTAGCAAAAATAGAACCAATTATTGTATCTATAATTTTTTTTTCTTTTTTCTTTTTCGCATTTTTAGCTCCATTCCAGAAAAAGAACATGAAGGTGGGTTTTGCAACTCTTGAAAAGTAACACTTTATTTCCTTAACTGATGTTAGAAAATGGACTTCCAAGCAGTACAAATATTATTTCGATTGTGGAGGCACATAATTAGATTGGTGCAATACATGCTTGAACTTTGGTTATTTGATGTGATTTACACAAAGCTTTTGGGTTGGGTTTTTTTTTTTTTTTGTACTCAAACAAGTTTTTAAAAAAAGGCTTTCATTTGAAAGTGCAATTTTATTACATTAATGCTATACCAAGTCAAAAAAGAAATGTAAGACAGTGCTGAAGAAACTGTTTAGAAAATGTCTTAAAAACCCATGACATGGTCCTCTTCAGGACAACTTGCCTTGAGGCCAACAGGCAGCTGTGTCTCCCCCTCAACACAGAATGGTAGATAAAAAATATTTCTGGCAAAGTCCATGATAACACTTTAGACCTTAAATGTTCATTGGGATAAATTGCCACCAGGTGCTTTACCTTGAAATAATTCATCTTGAATAATATTGAATTTAAAGCAGTGGTGCTTTTAGTGAAGCAAAATTCTCATGAATAGCTTTTCTAATTTATTTTTAGAACCATATTTTTTTTCTTTTTTTTTTAATTTCTCATCGAGCCATAATGATACAAGTTCTCATTTTTTTTTTTAATTTTTAATTTTATTGTTTTTATACTGTAGAAAAAAAATAAGGATCATTCCTATAAACTTGTTTCAGCTCGTGTGCCCAAAAAAATTTTGAAGTGTCGAGCTGTATCAAGGGAAATAAACTTTTCATCAAAGGAGCCGATGGATAAATTCCGGCTTGAACAGCGGGTTTTATTTAAGGGCAAGTGTCTAGAAGGTAAGTAGGTATAGACTTGATGAAGAGTATTTCTCTTCTTACTTGTTCAGTTAAGTTAATTTGCAAAAGATGTTAATGGTACAGTGTATAATAAACCTGTTTCAAGATATGTGGGGATCCTTCTGGGTCTTGGGTTCAAACCCTGTGATGGTGCTCTGGCCTGCCTTGATGGAGAGCATGAAAGCATAAGACATCCATTGTAAACGGCCCACCCACCCTACACAACTTCTTAGCAGTCAGTTGGCAGGGGTATCCTTGAGCATGTGACAAAAGGTTTGAAAAAATAAAAAGCAACCAGAAAAGAACAAATTGAATTGAGGTTTATTATGAAATCTTGTAGTCTTAAATAATAATTAGATTGTGAAAAATGTTTGTGAGATTTATTCATAACGGTGTGCATTTACTCATTTTGGTTATGCAGCATATCCATTCTTACACTTTTCAGGGAACTAGTTGATCTCTTCTTTCCTGTAACTAAGTGTGAGAGCATAATTGAGTGAAGCATTAATGTTTTCTAAGAAAATTATTTCTCACTTAAATTTAGAGTTTATATTTTGGAACAGTTTAATAAAGAGCTCAAATTTGAACTAAAACTGAATGGCATGAGTAACAGCAGTAAAGAACATATGATAAGTTGCTTATCACCACTGAATAGCCTTGACTTGCAGCAGTGTATGTATGGCAGAAAAGCCCTCCTCCCCCCTGTTTTTATATATTGAAGTAGAGGAAGGCAATATGCTTTGTCATCATTTTTCAAATCATGTAAGTGTGTGTGTGAAAGAGTTTTTTGTATGTATTATTTCTACAGAGTGGTATTTTGATTTTGGCTTTGTAATTCCTGGCTCTACAAACACCTGGCAGTCACTTATAGAGGCGGCCCCAGAAAGTCAAATGATGCCAGCTAATGTTCTCAAGTAAGACCTATTTCATTCATGCAGCTATTTTTGTTTTGGAGGGGGGAGTCAATAGTCTTTGAACAAATTCAAATTTTTAAAGGACAATTCAATAAGGAGATAAGATTTTTAATTGATTTGATAATTGTTGTATAAAATAGAAAAGTAAAGTGACTTCGCATTGATTTTTAAAAATCTTTTTGAAAAGGCGTTGTCAAGTAAGAGGAGCAAATAAAGTATTTCACAAGATGTTTTTCTGGATAGCAAAGTTTAGAGCTCTTGTATGGTGAAGGACATATGTAACAGTTTATAAAATAAATCGAAAAATTTTTTGCTACATGTTTAAAGTACGCCAAGCTTTGTAGAGATATTATATGCCTAAAGGCTAAATTTCAGCCAGATTATGATTTCTTTCACTGCCACTACAAAATCTGTCATTTTGTGTAGGAAAAAAGATAAGAAAAGTTGGTTTTAATGCTTGCCTAGAAGAACAATCATCATAGGTATTAAATGTTATCAAACTAGAAGAGAAATGTGATGTAAATGCTGGGGTTTAGCCACATTTTTATCCAGATTTTGATTGTGCAAAGCATCTCACTTTTGTTGCATATTTTATGCATTTCAACTTATGCAAAAGTTTCAAAGTTTGAAGAGGAATCAAAGTAAAGCCTAATTTGTAGCAGTACATGATTTTACACTTAGAAGATTTCAACAACTCAGTCTCTGTGTTAAAATTTAAAAAATTATCATCATTGTTTTATGGCCCAAAGGGTATGTTTATTAATTGAATATAATGTAGAATTCCACTCTTAAAACTTCTTCAATTTTTTTTTTGTTTCAGTGGAAATGTCGTCATTGAAACCCGTTTCTTTGATGGTGATATGTGTGTGAGTGTATCGAAAGTTCGCATCTTTTATGTGTAGTTGGAAAACTGATCTTGGGTCAGGGAGGGAGGGGAGAAGGGAAGGGACTGTTGGGTTGTCTGAACTCTTTTTTTCTTCAATTCCTGTGAAAGGCTTTTCTCTGTTATATTGAGATATGTCAAAATGTCTAGATTAGAATGTTAATAGCTATGTCCTTCAAGTATGGATAGAGAGGCTTTTTTTTTTCAACAAATTTTTCCCACACACTTTTCCCACCGACAGTGAATTTTACTGTGTTTTAAAATGGCTATTGTATTATCCAAATCCTGCATGATGGTGATGATTCTACACAATTTATTCAAGAAAATTTTTTTAGGTAAGTGCAGTTCTCTGTAATTGCAGGTAAATGTGTGGACATAATAGTGGAAGCCTTGAATATAGAGCCCAAATCCTGGTGAGCTCAGAAAAGTAGAGATTCGTAAAATAGACCATAATATAATGTCTATGTTCATTTGTAAAAAGAAATTTCAGAGGAAATGGGCACTTAAAAGAATCTTTTATCGTTATCATTTGACAGCACCTCCTTTAGAGCAATTTTTCAGGAGAAATTATTTGGCATGTTGGTTTTCTTTTGCTTAGCTTAGAGAGAAGAGCATGATTCTATTCCTGTTCTTGCAAACAAACTTTTATGCATTATGTAAAGTGTGGATTGCAAACTGATCTATCATTTGCATTTTGAAATACACATTATGATATTATGGTTTCTTTTCAAGTTTATTGAAATGCAATGTGAGTTTTATTTATTTTTTTTTTAATTGAAGATGGGGGGAAAGAGGTTGATGTTCTTTCTTTGGAATAGATGGCTACACTATTCTCCATAATTGAAGTTTATGTTGGCATGTCAAGGAGTCAGAGGATTATTTTATAATTAATTATTAGCTTCCACCACATCAATCGAGACAATTTCTCGAGATTCAAATCTATACATACATGATAATGCAATACTGTATATAAACATAAATATGTGTGTGAAAGAAGAGTGAATATTATATTGGTCTGGAGAAAGTTAAATTTAAAAAAAAAATGCTAGATCCATTTGAATTTTTTCTTCTGCTGAGTGTAGAGTGCAGAGCATAATTGTACTCTTCTTCTTGCAAGCAACCTTGATTGGGAGCCAAATTTTAAGAAATATGCCTTTTAGAAGTTTGCAAATCCATGCAAAGACCTTTGTTATTAAATTGAGGATTTTGGGAAATTTAATTGTCCTTTCTGAATCAGTTCCTTGTTTTCTTGAAATTTGGCTTAGTCTTTATTTAATCTGCTTGTATTTATTGTGAAGCAACCTGATAGAGCTATCCATTTTTAAAGAATGATTTCTTGCTTTCAGTGGCTCCTGTATCAAAAAAATGTTCAATTATCAACCTTTGCATCAATGTGTTGTTCCAAATCAAAAGTAATGTTTGACTTCATGTCTGACCAAATTTATCATTTACACAAGTAGGTCTCTCAAAGAAGATTAGTGATAAGTCTCCTAATTTTCTCTTTCTCTCTCTAAGTCTCTTTCTTTCCCTTTGAATGGGGATGGGGAAATATGTGCGATTATGTGATGATATCGGTGCCACCAATTAATTTTGATCACTGAATGTTTTGTGGAATGCAAATCCAAAATAGATAGAAAGGCACTTATAATATGTTTGTGTTAAGATTAATTTCTTTTTGAGAATGTAATGCACAAGTAAAAAATGATGACATGAGTTTGTTAACACTCTGATGTACAGTTTAACCATCTGAGAGGAACATGTGACAGGTGTTACATTAATTTTGTAACTTCCTGATTGCTGGTTGATTTGTTTGTTTAAAAACATTTGTGAAAGCTCTATCAGGTCCAGCTGGTTTGAGCTTTTTTAGTTTTTATTTGAATTATTGCCTTCAGCTTTGAGGTTTTTAATTTCCTTTACAAAGAGCGTAGTGGTTTGATGGTTGGGCCATTTCACTACAAATCTTCCGTCTAGCCATTGCAGAGCAATCACCCTTTTGCTGCTCTAAACTCTCAATATTTATTTCAGTGGTTTGAGTATCAGTACCATAGCTGGTATTTTGATGTTCCTTTCAGTTGTTTTGAGATAACCTTTCCGTTCAAATTTAATCAAAAATCAAAATCGGTTCATCATGTTTTTGTCAATGTTCACTTTTTTGACATTATCTACATCTGCATAAGAAAATTGTACTTACAAAACAGTTTTAAACATTTATTGAAATCGATGTAGTTAGCATTATTTTAATTTGTAGTTTTTTGTTTTTATTTTTAATTCTTTTCTCTCAACATTCCTTAAGTGAATGAGAATTTCATAAGAGTTATAAGAACGCAGTGGGTTAGGATGGCTTATCCAGCTGTAGACTTAAACTTTGATCTTTGAAATTTCACCCATTCAATAAATGTTAAATGTCTCGGCTATTAATTTTTCTTAGATTAAAAAAAAAAAAATTTATAATAGCTGTAAATATCCTACATTCTTTGAATACCTCTGAATATGAGAAGTAAGAAAAAATATGGTTCTATTTTACGGCTTGGAGATGTTTGATGATTCTTTAGTATCTATCTCACATTTGAGTCAAACAAAACAACAACAAACAAAAAAAATTCATTGCAGCCAATCGATTTTTTTTTATGTGTGTATTTGCCATTTGTAAAGTTCTTTGCCAGTCTTTAAATATTTATTCTTTTATATGGATGTACTTAATAAATCTTTAAACTTTCCAACAATGTAGGTTGGTGCTAGATTGTATTCGTTTATTTTTTTCTCTTTGTTTCTACATTTTTTTTCCTTTAATGTGGATGTAAATGGGCAAAACTCAAAGAGGTTGATTCTCCCCATGATGGCCATGAAGGCAACAGAGGAGCAGGACTTGAATGTGATATAGAATCATTTTTTAGTTCTTAGTTCTGGGACAGGCATGAGTCTAGTTAAGCATGCAACAAGTTTACTTCCATAAGATATATATGATCATGTAGAGGTGAGGTTAAATTAATACCTGTGCAATATAAAAATCATTGATATGGAAATATAATTATACAACTTGGAAAAGTCTTTATGTGGCCCATTGCATGAAATGCTTTTTAAAGTGAGAAGAAAAAAGTTAGAAATAGTAAGGGCATGGACACATTTGATGTAATAATTGATATATGCTGTGTGTGCAAAATGTCATTGCCACAGTTGAAGTTAATGGAAATTATCCTGCAGATGTGTTTGCGTGAGAAAATTGTTTAATACTGTTGCAGGTCTACTGGTAGTAATACAACTCAATTTTTCATTGATGATACTGCAATTACTCACTTTTTAAAAGAAGTTACTAAATACAGAAGAATATTATCAGCACAAATTTTATTTTGCATTTGTAGTAAGTTGATTTATTTATTGTATGCAGTTTATTTTGATCTTTTTTTTTTAACCAGAGAGGTTGACCCATAGTGCTATTATTCTAATAATTTTTTTTCATTAATATTAATTTTAATAAGGATTTTAAAAATTTTGTTTAGAAACTGAACTGTTAAAAATGTAAATACAATTTTTATAACTTATCTGTGAACAAAGGTAAAGACTCTTTTTATTTGCACAATGTTAATGAAATTGGACCATAAAGAAAGGGGATGAAAGGGTGGAGGCTACTATCTATTCTAGGCCCATGTTATCAAGAGATAAATTCACAGAAAAAATACATCCAGCCACTCCTCAGTGTAAAAAAAAGGCCAGCTAGAGGAGTGTAATCACAACTAAGTAAAAGCAAAGTTTGAGCCTGAAAATAAGGCTCAGAAGATTAGATTCAAATAAACATGAAAGTAAAATCTAGATTATTCCTAAAGCTTAATTTTATTTTGTCTGTTATTGAATATGCTAAAAGTTCATCGTTTAAAAAAAAAATGTTGATCATTAGAATTAGATTTTTCCTCATAATTTATGATAATGTACAAAAAAATGTTTGGAAACATAAGTATAGACATTGAACGCCATACAAACGATAAAGAACAAATAATCTTTCAGTGATGGTCATATTTTTAAAACATTTGATACTATTTTTCATGTTCTGATTTCATGAAAAGTCGGACCAGTTTTAAGTTATGTATTCACTGTGATATTTAACTTTGTTATATCTTTATTTTACTTGATAAGTATTACCTTTTTACATGTAAGTGTTAATATTAGGAAAAGATATTGACTTTTAAACTTTTTGTTTTAAGTTCCTATTGCAAAATGGATATGCCCTCAATTCTCTTTTTTTTTTTTAATTTTTATTGCATTTTTCCCCCCTTAGAATGGGATAAAAACTTTAACAAGGTTTTAAAAAACATCTATAGAAATGGATAATTTTCTGTTCATCTCTAATTATCTGTTCTTTGAATACTTTTTTTTTTCTTCCCAAAAAGTTGCTTTACTTTATAAAAAATGTAAATATAATTTTATTTGTTTTACATGTTTGTCTTAGCCTTGAGTCTTAAACATAAACAATGCCGATGAAGAAATTGGGTGCCAAAGGTGAAAGACATGGGGTGTGTTCTGTGAAGTGTGTAGGTGCAAAAAAAAAAAAAAAACTTTTCCATTGCTTTTTTGTCCAGTTGATCTTGTTTATCTTGAGACCATTCTAAATGTGACAGTCATTGTGGTTTTCAGGAGAAAATAAAAGCAATTCAAGTAGGCTACATTTTTCCTCCTTTAAAATGATTTTCTAGAAATATGAAACAGATTGTGAATAAGAATCAAATAAAGTTTTCATCACCATATAGCCCGCAAAGATGTGTGCCAGGGTGGTGTTGATAGTTCAAAGTGTGTGAAATCCGACTTTCGGCTCTTTGGGACTGGTTGAAAGAGGTGATATTTTTATGTCAGTGTTAAAAATGCATTTTCAATAAGTTATGGCAACCACCCAGTAAAGCATGGTTAAAGTTCTTTGTTAAAGTGTTAACAATTGGCTTAGTCCGATGAGTCTATGGATCGCATTTTTTTAAAAACATATCTTATATCATTGTTACTGAGTAGCAAAGAACCCAATCTTACTTCTTTATTGTGCTCAAATAAAATAGTTTACCTTCATATGAACATTTTCTCCAAGACTTCAAATAACATTCCATATTCTGTCAAATGCTTTAAATCTTCTACATGTCCATGAAAATTAATTTTTGTGTTTGTATGGGAGTGAAGTTTCTTTTTTTTTTTCTTGTGTATTTTTAAACATCATTAAGAATGTTTGTCTCTTAAGTTTGTAATTTATGAAAGACGATGCCCATCATAATTTTCTCATTTTATGTCAAGTGAATTGTCAATCTCGTATTTTGTATTCTTTTGTGTATTGTGAAACCTAGATGTAAAGTTGACTATCTGATTTTTGTTTGTTTTTGTAAAATTTATCCATTATTTCCTTTTATATCTTTTGGTGGATTAAAATTGATAGATATGCAAAAGTCAGCTTGGCTCATGAGGGTGTGTACTGCAATCAGGACTAAGAATTATCTTAGGCAATGTTAATCAGATGTGGGATATTCTGAAAAGAAAGCAGGAGAAGATGAAAGATTGACAGAGAGGAGGAGGCAGATGTAAAAAAAAGCATGTGTATCATTAATGCCATTGTTTTTATAACTAGACTAAGGAATCGGTGGAACTGATAGGTTAACATTATTATAACTTGATAGATTTCTCCTATGCATGTTAGTCAGTAAAGAGAACCCCTCAGTTTTTTCCTCTTCAATTCTTTACAGATACTCCTACACTACATATCTAAATCCATGCTCTTGCTGGTGTTTTATTCAATTAAGTGATGGTAAAAATTTGTGCTGAAAAGCCGGTTTTGTTTTGTCTCATTTTAGTACTTATGATCATGCACTTTATTTAAAATATAATATTTCATTTCCAATCAACATTAAGAACAAGAGGTGTCTAATTTTAGTCAAAATGTTCAAATGTGTTTAAGAATTTTTATTTTCTTTAATCAAGTCACTTTTTGAGAAAACTTGTGTTGGGCTGAGTTTCTGGGTCATGTGTTTTCTTAAAAAATATGTGAAATTATTTTAAAAAATGTTACATGAAAAGAATAGGGACAATCTCTTGTCTTAAACATATCGTCACCTCAGAATTACTTTATGCTATCTCCACATTTCCTTGTTTGGAGAAAATGGCATGTAAAGTTTGGAAACCAGTGTTATTACAATACAAAAAATACTTTATAATTTGCCTTTTTCTCCATTTCTGAGTTTCTTTCGGCAATGATATTTCTAAGATATATAAAATGGGACTAGTTATTGCCCTTGGTGTAAATAAGTCTGTTTAAGCAAAAAATGGAGATGGCATAAGGTAATTTTGAGGTGACGATATGTGCGTCTGCTCCTGATAACTTGGAACAGTTTAATGCAAACAGGAACAAGAGAGAGATCAATTTTTTTGCTGTCTTTTCTTTTCTTTTGATCAAACATGGGTCTAGTCAAGCTTTTGGTTCAGAAATGGGTGAATTCATTTTATAGGGGTTTTTTGTATCCGCGATTTTTTTTTTTTTTTTAAATTATTATGTGATTTCATTTCTTCAAAAAGGAAAATCAACTTAAGTTGTTCTTCACAGGACTTCATTGTCATTGTTTTGACATTGAACAAACTCACATTGTAACTTACATTATCTTGACCCGTTTCTGTATCATACAAATTTTCCTCATCCTTTGAACAAATGTAGCTGTTGATGTTTTATCATCTATATATTTATAGTTTTTAGTTATATCTGATTGATATTACTGTGATGCTTTGTTTTGTTTGGGGTTTTTTTTTTTATTACTTTGCCTTTACACAAGAAAAAATGTGTGTCTCTTGTGCCGTGATCTCAGACTCATTCCTGGATAAAAAATCCGTCCAAATGCACTAGTTATTATTACACTAAACATCTTTTTTTTTTTTATTTTCAAAGTCATGTAATTTTTGGTTTCATAGCCAGAGCACTCGAGGAATATAACTTATGTACAGTAGTAAATAAATCTGTGCTTTTGTAGAGTTTTGTGTTGTATTCTTCTCTCTACATCTATACTTTTTGTTTACTGAATACATGGACATGAAACCAATAAATAAAAGCTTTCAAATTGTGTCAAAAATTGGTTCTTTCTTTGGTTTTTGTGTATCAACAAAATGTCTGTCTATTCAAGTGTGACCTTGCAAACTTAGCTAAACATTTGCTATTTGCTGCACCATTATTGATTGATACATACGATCAAGCAGTGGACTTCACTTTAAAAAAGAAAAGATAATGTTTTTTACTACATATCAGGGATGCCAGTTTTCCGATTTAAACAGGAATTCCGACTTTTTGCCTCATTTTTGTTACTCAAAAGTCAATTATACTTTACCTACAGCTTTGAAAAAGCTCTTTATTACTATACAAGTTTCCTGCTTTTTTGTCCAAGGCCACTGGCATGCCTGACATATGCAACACACTTTCTCTTATTAGCTTTTAATTTTTTTCCCACTTTACCATTACCATTACCAAAAATAAATGCAATATATCAAACATATAGCCAGGGAAAATCAAGCCTGGTCAAAATTCCTTAGCACAAAAGCAATAGGCTAAAATTAAAATCTTATCTGATCACCTTTGATCACTGTCTGCACACCAAAACAAGCTGTGTCATTACTGTCAATGATTTATATCTTTCATCAATTAAAAAAAAACAGTACTGCTATGAGCTTTATTGAAATGATTAACATTAACTCCAAACCAAAGTGTAAGGACCACTTCTACATGAAAATGCTTTCTGGTTATCTTATAACACATTCATATACTGTTTTACATCACAGCATTTGGGTATTGCCTGCAAGTGAAACTGAAAGAGTAATAATAATATTAATATGATCCCTTTGAAGATTGTAAGAAATAGACAATGAACTTTCCTTCTATGTAGCCATCCCACCTCGGTGAGCTTAAATTTTTTACCACGGCCAAGCATCCCTCCCCTTAGAGATACTGCTAGTTTAATGAGTCCCAAGGCAGTTAGCACAAGTGGTTAAAATAGAGAGAAGGTGATGCTTTTTTCTGCAGGTAAAAAACCTGCTTTGCAAATTCATTTAAAGTATCGTAAAATAGTTCAGGACTACGAAATCAAATTTGCTTAACGATGATAACAAATAAAAATAGGCTATTTAAAAATAGTTTCTTCTCAAAAGTCATCCCATCATCACTCAGTAATTCAATTGTCAATGATCGTCTTTAAAATACTTGAGGGTGTTTTTTATAATTCACAAAAAAATGTATGTGGGTACTATAGGTCGACCAAGGAAAGGTTTGTTCATTTTCTGTAGCTTGTGAGCCCCTCTATGACTTTCCAAGAAACAAGAGTTGAGAAGGAAACAGTTAGGTAAATAATAAAGATGAAACCATTCCAAAAAGGAAGTAAATATGTAAGGACAAGGGAAATTTAATGGGTGATACTTTGCATTTGCATGAATTTCGCTTGCCTGTGATATGCACAACAATAAACATTGTAAAAATTATTTGTTTAGTCTTTAGTCTGTTTGGTTGAGAGACTTTTTGTTCTTGCACACAGCTCGCATTGCCAAAACTCGAACAGGTACATGTGCTACTGCTAGTGTGATACATGTTCAAGTTTAAATTTGTGATCCCAACTGGATACTCATGTAGTTTTTTCACTGTTCTTTATTATTTATTTTTTGTAGCCTTAATTGTAGTATACTAATAGCTTCAGTACCTGCATATACATACTTAAAAGAGATTTAAAACTAGAAAGAAATTCAAAATTGTTGGAACATATGTGTCCTTCCCTCCCTCAAATCTTTGAACACGAAAAAAGAAAATATTGCATAAAGTAAAAAGACTTACATGCACATACACTTCAAAGGAAAGAAAAAGGAACTTTTCATAAAACACACAAGTCACAAATGCAAGGCAGAGTATTCAAATTTCTTAAAGATTCATTTATTTTGTTTTCAATTCAAAGTGGTTTAATTGCAGAAGATAAACCATGTTTTCTTGAACATTATTTTCAATTAATATTTTAATTTGAAGGAAGTGAGTGTTCATCTGAAAAAACATTTTTTAAAACTTTGTTTTGCATGAATTTTTTAACAATGGTAAGTTTTTTCAGGGAATACATCATTACATGAACTGATTGATATTACCTTTGCATATGTACAAGACTCGGGGATTGGTGGTACAATGGCTACATTTGGACAAAACCCTCCCTGAGATTTGCAAGCACCCATCTGTTGCAAGATACGAGTTTGGGCTTGCCAATAATGCCCTGGTGTGACAAGAGACTGAAAGCTTTATTAGTCCACTTTGTAGTGGGTAGACTTACGATATCACTTACAAGGAAATGTGCAGAATATATGGGATTTTGTTTTAAAAATACAAATAAAAAAAGGGATACTTTTCAAATAATTTTTATTTTGCAAAGAAAAGAAAATTATCTCTCAACCCTTGCAGTATTATCAAATGAATAAAAAGTATCATCAATAATCACTAAAGAGACAAAATATTTTTACTCAGAGGTGGGACCTGACCGGTCAAAAATCACCCAACACAAAAATAAACCAATAAAATTTTGTATTGGTATGCTAAAAAATGGAAATATGACAATCATTATGAGAGACATACAGCTCCATATTTCAAACTTATTCTATCGGAATATTAAAATTATTATTGTGTGTGGATATCTGTGTATTTTAATATTCCAAAAATGTGCAGTTTTAGGGAATTTGCAAAAATCAATTGATGCATTTTCAGAAGATATATTTAGCACTAGATATACAATGGCCAAAATATTGCATTAAAAACCTTTTGATTAAAAACAGCTAGTAGGCTTATGGGATGCAAAGAAAAACTAAAGTAGATGCATGTAAATTGGCATTTTCATCCAACTAGATCAAGAGATCGGTATTTGCCAGAACTGAGGAAAAAATGATAATGATAAAATGCCCATTAAATCAACAAGAGTGGCAGGTTTTTAGCGCACTAAATAAACATCAATACCTATAGCTTATGCAATGACACAACCCATACTAAACTGGGTCATTCAAAGTATATCCAGCAGTGTATATGTTTTTTAAGATACTGCTTGCTGAGGGATGGAATGGAGATATGAACTCAGAAAACTCTCTATAGTGAATTCAGGGCATAATTTTTAATAAAAGCAAAAATTAGCATAAATCTGCTGAGAGAAAAAATCGCTGTAGAAACAACCATTTCATTTTTAAAGTGTATAGTTAAACGATTCAACAAAGATTTATCTCTCAAATTTGTCCAGTCTCTGTCAGCTTATGAATTATTATCTCACAGTCACACTCCCAAACAAACACATTAACGTATATCTCAAATCTAGTATCACGCAACTGTCATGCAACTTCTTGCTGGTCAGGACTTTCCAGCCAGGTGGCTGTTGCTTCACATTCACAAGTCTCTCAAATCTAGTGTCACGCAACTTCTTGATGGTCAGAACTCTCCAGCCAGCTGGTCATTGCTTCACTCCTGTCTAAGTTGTCAGAAGATGCTGAATAGAAGAAAGCAAAAGAGAATAAAGGAGTCTCACTGACAATGTTCTATGTTAAGATGTGTATAAAAATAAGGGGGAGAAATTAAACTGGAAACCATAAAACAAACAGTCAGGAAAACATTCTCTGAGAAAACACAGGCACATATCACAGTAATTCAATAATAGCAACTACAGTGGAATTCAACAGTGGCTGAAAGGTGATACAGAGGGACTCGCTTACAACAGCACCAGGTGGAGGGGAGTCATAAGATCATATATCCAGTTTACAATCTAAGCGTAGGCCCACACTGGAGGCGACGCGACTTGTCATGGCTAACTTGAAGGACTGATGTCGCAGTTACTGTGCGCTATCTACCAACAAGTTAGCCTGATAATTTGCGTAACAAGACTGGCCTCGTGATTCGCGCGGCAACGGTCTGTAGAAGTATGCGTGGTCACGTAATAGCACCCCCCTTTCCCTTATCCGACAGAGCCACTGACATAAGACCAGGCTGTAAAACACAAAGGATAGCTCCCACGCTCCGACAAGTAGCCGGCTTGATGTGCGCTCGCGTCAAAGAAAGAGAGTATTTCAAAACATGTATTGTTGGACACGTGAACTGCTGCCTCCAGTGTGCGCCTACGCTAAAAGTGCCTGTAGCAAGGCTGCACTCAGATCAAACTTGCCTTTGGTGGCATTCTTGACTTTATTTTTTTTTTGTGGAGTTTATTAATATCCTCTAAGTCTCATACCATGACTTGTCAATTTTTTTTTTATGCCATGATTTATAAAAACATTTCCAGTATTATGGTGTGAGAAAGGAGAGAGTGAGAAAGTGTGGCTACTTTTACTATTTAGTGGTGTAAGTTCTTGCAGGTTTAATGTGCAGGGCTGGTCAATGACCATGCACAGTTTCATTGCCAATCTATAGTGATGAGTAGTGGGGAAACATCAAGTGGAAGAGGAAATGGGATTGCTTTATGTTGTGATGGGGTATTAATACATATTATGTTTTGTTAAGATAGACTACAGCACATGAATGTTTAAAAGATTGTGAGAGGGAAATGAATGAAAGTGTAAGTAGCTTAAAATTGAGGAAAAAAAAGTACAGATGGTAGGTAGAAGATACGCCTGTCACACGACACATTTCTAAGGCTTTAACTCGAATAGCTTGGGAAGAAAACAAAACTTCAAATGTCCATACCAGAGGGGTTATGAGATCTGTTTATTCAAGAAAAAAGGCCATGCCGTAGAACCTCTAAGAAAAGTCTGCAACTGAATCATTAATACAAATTTTCAGAGAAGGGAGAACAACAATTTATTCAAATGCTAGCCACAAAAAAAGGAAGTTGCTGCACATACCTTGAGATGTGTCATCAATTTCTATAGAAACAATGTGTTTTCCTGGAATCATGGCCAGGCCGAGTATGCGTGGATCTTCCCTAGGTTGGGAATCTGATAGAGAAGTATATAATAGACTTTGCCATTTTAAAAAAAAATTCTCCAAAAACAATTAAAAAAAAAAAAAGGCAAAAATAATAAATTCCTAATGTGCAGATTACATGTGTAGTATCATAATAAAGGTAATCCCCCCACACACACACTAACACGCACACATAGAGACAAAAATGTGCTCATTGCATTCTGAGGAGTAGCCCTAAAAGAAGTGATAACAAATATTCTAAATCTTTGTCAGGACCATGATAAATAATTTCATAGCAAAATGTGAAGAAATACATTGTATCTCATTTGAGCCTCTAATAAATTTTTCCTGCAGCAAAGTCTCTCAACACGTGATAACACTGCATTAATTTTTTGGAAACCTGACTGCTATTTTGTAGTACAAATAATTAGCTGATTTTCCAGAAATGATATTGTGCTATTAATATTAAAAGAAATGCCCTAATAAAATAAATTTAGACTAATAATTCCCCCAAGACCACTCCCCCTCCCCCCACACACACACACACACACATGGCATTTTCAAATATACCAACGGCAGTTGACAGATAAAAAGTATCCAATTATGTTATATATTTTTAAACCACATAAAATGCTAATTTTTTTTTCTTTTAATTCTTCATCTTGAAACCGCAAAAAATATTTTCTGATGCTTATTGCCAGAAACAAAAAGTTAATAAAAAAGTTGTAGCTCACCTGGTGGCCTCAGATACTCCTCACAAGAGCCCACAATTATGTTACAATCACAATCTGTGCAGAGAAAAATGCCTGAAAAAAGAAAAAAAGAAAAGATACCCAGCTTCAAGGATACAGAGATAAAATACCATGAAGCACTTCATTCTTTCAAACTGAATCTCTAGAACTCATTTGTTTTAAAAATATTTTGATAACCCAGGTAATTATTTAAAGAAAAAAAAAAAAAACACTTAAAGATCCTGAATCATTTTGACTTAAAATTTTCCAGTTTAATAGTGTTTAAGTTTTATCGTATTTAGACACCACAAAAAGGATAAAAGCAGAGAAGGGTAAGATATCCCAAAGGCAAGAGTATCAAGCTGTGATTATAGTGTGATACTGTATACATGTATAACTATACAATATGAATTTATTCCAAAATTCCAATGCTCCCCATTTTTCAGAAAAAAAGCACCTCTGTTAATATATTTTACACTCGAATAATATATCAGATCAGTTGGGATTATCCAATTTAGTAACTTTATCAAGAAGTAGTAATTTGTCCCTAAAGTAATAATAATAATAATAATAATAATAATAATGATGATGATGATGATAATAATAATAGAAAAACTGCATTCATATGGACACACAACTCAGAAAGTTTTTTCCATATCAGCACACTGTCTTTGCATTGATACCACCCTGCTCCAGATGCAGTCTGCAAATATTTTCAACTATAAACTACACTCTGAATATTCAGTAGATGGATCATTACTCTAGGCAATGATCAGGCTATAACCAGCACATCCTCCATTTCTAGAGGTGAGAATTGAGATCTTTATATGTTTATTGTTTTAAAGGTTTGAAGATTTGAAAGGAGCCAGAATAATATTCATAAGATTACAACTTTTTTTGCAATTTTGTACAGTTTCTTAACATGCTGTATATGCACCAGTTTTTCTTATTTTTAATTTTTTAATGAATAGAAAAAGGAAAAAAAAAGAAAGGGGGAACGGTGGGAATAAAAAACACTTCTCACCAACAAGAGTTCTCCCATCAGTCATTCGGATCCTCATACTTTTGTTTAGCCACTCCTCTAACTTTTGCCTTTCAGTGTTTTTCTCAGAGCTTCCACAGCTCATGGAATTCTGTGAGGGAAAAAAACAACAACTCTGAAACCATCTTCTTCATGCTTAAAAAAAAAATGGAATGTTTATTGTAATTGCAAGAAAACTGTGTTACTAGATATGACACAGTACGGTAATTGTCATATCATAAGTAGCAAATTTTGTTTCAGGGGAAAGATTGAATCTTAATGCCTTTGCCCTCATAAAAACTACACCTTTTTCACGATTCAATCAATAGTGTTTAATCTAAGCGCAGACTTACTATCATTCATTCAAAAACATAGTTGCAAAACAACCACAATGTACATGCACAAGTGGATTAAGATATAGGGAAAGAGAAGAGAGAGAATGTGTGTGTGAGAACTGAGATATACATGTGGTGTATGCATGTGTATATTGTAATATTTGTATAGATTTTTATTCTTTGATTGATTATTCATGTACACGTTTTGCAAGGTCAAGACATTTTGCCATAGAAGGTCAACTGCACAGCAGAAGTATAAAGCAAAATATTAGTTTGAGGTCTTGAAAAAAAGTTTTTTGCTAGATTCTCTTTAACAAAAGTAAGGGATGGCCTATTGTTCAAAGAACTTTTTTGTTATCTTACACTATTTTGAAATATTTATGCTTTGTATCCTGTTGTTTTCCAGACAGAGACTTATTTTATGATTTTGTATGGACAGTTCACTGACAGATGCCTACCCTCAAAAACAATTTTGAGGAACACCTAGTGCAAAAATGAGAAACAACCAAAAGACAACGTCAGCTCATGCATATTACTACTACTACTATTATTAGAATAAGTGAGCAGTGATCTAATTAAATCCTCATTAACACAAACCCAAATGTTTATCTGGTAGGGCAGTCAGCTACCAAGTGAGGGGTCCAAGGTTCAAATCCCTTTCAATTTTTTTCATTGCTGCTCTGTTCACTTAATACCGATACTTAATGAGTAGTTAGGTCTCTTAAGACTGGCAAAAATAATGGTGGTGAGGAACGCAATGGCAAACAAAGTCATAATGTTGTATGCTAAAAACAATTTGGACCCTACTCCTAGTTCCCCAATGTTTGGACCAAGCGTGGGACCCTCTTTATTTTTTTCTATGCCCACAAAAATGTGTACAGTGCTGCCAAGCCCTAAGCTAGGCCTAAAGAGCACATTCAAATTTGTTGTTGTTGGTTTTTTTTAAAAATCCATTCTGCACTTTGGGCAAAAAATGGTGAATGCTCACACAAGGTCCCTCCTTGATTACATGTCAAAACAACAGTTTCCAAGCTCTCATCTGTTACCACCACTAAAATTATTTTTTTTTAAAAAGGAATGAAAGAAGAAACTTTAGTCCTTTGTTGCTTGTGATTGGAACTCTGTGTGGCAATTATTTACAGTACATATAGTCAGAATTTCATTCTACAGTTTTCAGATTTATGTCACGATTACCTTAATCAGAAGTTTTCAAGATTACTGAAAACCAGTATGAATCGAGAAATAATAATTATCTACTTCTATGTACTCAAATGAAATTCTCACAAAAGCCAGAATGTCATTCTAGTTTTCATATGCCTTAGCCAAAAGTTTTAACAATAACTGACAACCAGTTAGATTAGAAAACTGACGAGATATTATCTCCTACTCTGTACATACACAAATGAGATTCTCAGAGGCCACATAAAACAAAACATCTGTTCACCTGTATGTGTTTGGAATTTAAAAGATAATGCTTAAAACATTTGTTGCACTAGATGTTTTCTACAGACATTCTGTGCGCTAAGTAGTACAAGGTATCTGATGAGGTAGAAATTATCAGATCTATTTGAATTTTTTTGCATTAAAGATGGTTGCATTTCCATATGATTTAGCACTCAGTATATTGCTTGGTGGCAATGACTCAAACCTGCCTGTCTTTTGTTAATAAATACATGTGATACTAAATTTATAATATGAGTAATTTTTTTTTAACACCAAAAGATTAGCTTGACAGACAAGCGCACACTGATTAAATTGAAAAAGACAGTGTTAAAAATTATGCATTTATAATAACATGTACTCCCTTTTAAAAATTTCATCAAGGTTACTTTATTTTCCATTCTTATATGGGTAGGGAATGTATTATTTTCCAGCAAATTAGGGGATGTTCAAATATAATCTTATGCCTTGGAGGGGGAAGGGGGTTTTGTCTCCTGTAAAAAA
>BLXT01005315.1:1584108-1609611 GCA_019648995.1 Plakobranchus ocellatus
ATTCATGATTGCAATCTGAATGTAAATTATCACCTTAAGCTAACATTAAAGATACAAGCTTGTGCTAGTCCTGACTTTTGTTTTCTTAGGGTCTGATGCTTTGACTCTTTGTATGGAAATGGAAAGCAAAGCAGAATCAAGCCAAAGGCCAACAAAAACTTTTTTGTACCCCATTTTTGCTACCGAGACAAAAGTGTGAGAAATGCATTTAATGTGAGCACAATTTTCCCTGAAATCTCATTCTTTACACTGAAATATTATTTAACCTTTGTAAACTCCCTCACCACAAACACACACACACATACACACACACGCTCACACTGCCATAGCCAATGAGTTGCAATATCGGCAGTGTTAAGTCTATAGACGAGTCTGCACTTCATTGAGCTACAATAGCATACATATCAGCTGCCTCAGTTTTATTGTGTGCTCTCCAATTTTACGTTCCACCAGGTGCCCCAGGGCGGCGTGCCATCCTTCCCTCCATCCTTCATTGTGAACCAGCTGTTGGATCTGATGGCCCAGCAGCGACGCGATGTCGTCCCCAAGTGTGCAACCCACCCTCAGCAGGAGCTGTTCTTTTGTGAGACCTGTGACGTTGTCTTCTGTGCTCAGGTTGGTTCATGCGTTGATTTTGAGGTTAAGTGAAAATGTATCAGTGAAAATCAGAATAGTGGAAACGTACCTGTGATATATTCTTCTGTCCAGATGCGAGAGCTGGACATTAAACAAAGACATAGAAAATCTATATTGACTTAACAAAACAGAAATCTGGTTCTGCAGAAGAAATTTAAGTATTCCATGGCCAAATGAAATCACAAATGAAAATGTGATGAAGTACGGCGGGTTGAAAAGAGAACTGTAAAAAAAAATTGTAAGAGAGAGATTGTTGTCCTTTTTTGGACACATGTACAGAAAAGACCAAAAGAAAGGGCAGTTCCAGCAAGAAGGGTAGATGGCAAGAGAGATTGTGGCAGACAAAGGCCTATATATTTCCAAAGTCTGAAAAACTGGGCAGCTGAGCATGCTTTGAGCAAGACAGACTTTCTGAGAACAGCAGTAAGAAGAGAAGATTGGAAGCATGTGACAGCCAATGTCTGTAACAGACCTGGCACATAGAGAGAGAGATGGTACAATGAAGGTGTGGAAATTTTGCTTTTTTTCCCCCACATGCCATTCAATGCACATGTGTCCAAGGTAGGCCTACCTGGGCTTGTCCTTCGTTTAGGATAGGACTTGTGTGGATATTTTGATGCAGATTTTAAGGTGTAAAAATCAAGGTTTGATTTACATAAAGCAAGTCGGAGAGGCAGTTATACTTTCACCACTATGGCCTTTTCTTAGTTGTTATTGGACTTAACAGCTGTCCCTTTGTAATTATGATTGTTCAATAAAAACCTTAATGGTTGATGCTAATCATTAAATGTTTCTAAGAGATTTGCATGTACAACACTTCAGGGGGGAATATAATCTTTAGCAATTACTTACATTGAAGTCCACATAGTTTGAATTCAGAAATTTTGAATCAAAGATTAATTTGAAGCAATCAAATTTTACCTTTTTTTTTTTTAAATCTCTGAGCTGTATTAACAAATTTTCTGTAAGATCTAAGTCTGATGGAAAGATTAGCTTATTTTGAAATCATGTCACAGGTGTATTGCTGATAATCAAAGTACCAAGAATCTCTGTTTATGTCCTAGTCTTCGAAAGTGGCATAACCCATGGCTATGGTAGTGGTGGTGGTGGCGGTGGTGGAGGAGGAGGAGGAATGTGCTGGCGCGCACGCATGTGTATGTGTGAATACTACATAATAGTGAAAAAGAGGGGGAAAGAGAAAAGGGCACGTGGTTCATTACTTAGTTTGCTCATTTCCCTACTGAGTTTACATTCTGCTTCACAAAGCTTTTTTCAATTCATTTGTTGTGTTTTTGTTTGTGGTCTTTCAAAGTTTAAAAAATTTTTTTGTGTGTCTTTTTCAGACTTGTCATTGTGGATCACATAATTGAGTAGCCAGTTTCAGGAAATTGTAGTTCAAAATGTGTTGATATCCCATTCATAAACCATCTAATGATGACATAACTTTGCCTTTGCTTTTCCAAAGAATTACAATGAGACTATTATCATAAAATGTGTACTTTCGTTCAACTCTTGTACATCACCATTCATTGCTGATTCCTCCCTCCCCCTTTCTTTGTTGCGATGCAGTGTGTAGACAATAGCCATACGGGCCGGGGAGCCAGTGAACATACTGTGATACCATTTGCCATTGCCATCAAGAGAATGTCGGAGATTCTGCTCTACAAGGCTCATCTGTGCATAAAAAATCTCAACTCTGCCTACGATGCTGTGTCTAGTGAGTTGAGGCAGCTGGAACTGTCCACGGACAAGACTTTAGACTGCATCAATAAATCCTTTCAGGTGCTAACTCAACTGTTGTACTGGGTGGGGGGAAGGAAGAATAGCGGTGACATTGTTACATAAAATGCCAACAGTAAATTGAGGGTTCTGCTGGGTGTCTAAATTAATATTTGCTGCACAATCAAAAGTGGTTTCTCAGAGCTTCTTTTTTTGTGTGAAATTTAAAAGTGAAGAGAGGTTAAAATGAGGAAATGTGGGATCAAATTCAGTAACAAAATGACTAATATGTAGGCCTAGTGTTCTTTTTTATATCACAATCCACATTTCTTATGATCAAGGGCATCAATCAAAGTAGAGAAAGAGAGTGAATGGTGAAGCCTGCATAGACCAATGTTTTGTTTATTTTGAGCCATGGTAGGTGACCTTTTAAATTAAAAAAAAAAAACAACCCGCCAAAAACATGAAAATCTTTTACTCTAAAAAGTTATTTCCGATGCCTGTCACATCAGGATTGGGCTTGAGGCAAATGTTTTTCTTTTCTTTTTTCAGCCAGCTGTTCAGTGTTTAACGGTTACTCTAGACTATTGTAGAGTTCAGACAATGATTACATATGTATTTTACATTACTGCTATCCCTTTCTCTGCTTGACTTTTACTCCTCTCTCACTTCTTTGCGCTTTTTTGCCTTTTTCTCCTCTCTCACCTCTTCTTGTCTTCTGTCCATTTGTTGCATTTCTTGTTCTTCAACCTGCAAATCTGTTGCTCTGTAGGATGTTTTGGCCATAATTGAGAGGAGAAAGCAAGAGTGTCTACAGTGGGTTAGGAAAGTCCGAGAAGACAAGAGGACCATTCTCCGAGAACAGCTAGATTTGATTCAGGCAGAGAAGGAGAAGGTGCAGAGGGAATGTGATGGGCTTCAGTATCAGGTTTGTAGAGACATGGAAGAGAAATATGTTTTCGTTTCTGTATGATGAGAGAGTGTTCAAGAGTTGAGTCTCCCTGTTGGCTGTGTGCCTCAGGCTGTAAAACAGTGAATGTTCAAAATGTGCTTTTTTTTATTTCAGGATGAATAACACATTAACCCTTTCATGCTACCATGCTCTTAAATCCCCCAATAAGGGGATTGAAGAGGGGCGATTAGTTCAAACTCTGACACTACAGTTTCACTGCAATAACTGTATTGCTGAGGCTGCACCGTCCCTAAAATTAGTTTCATCATATAGGATATCCTCTTGTAAAATGAGACCTATTACTGAAGATAATTTGTTATTAGAATTAGTCATATAAGTGTGTCCTGTCATTGCGGCTTGTCTGTCCCTAAAACTAGTCCTATCATATAGGCTAGGCTGTAGCATATGCAAGTTTGGATGGGCACTACATGAAACACCTATTTATAGAAAACTAAAGCATTAGAATGCCTCACAGCATTTCTGTCATCGCAGTGCCATATCTGAAGTAGGAATCAGCATTTCCAAAGATGATTACTGGAAGATGATGGTGAAACAATGTTATTCAGTAAGAATCTGCCTTTTTTTTTCTCATTTCTTTCCTTCTTTGTATTTTTGGTCCCACATTTTTTTTTCTTTTTCCATCCCACTAATATTACTTTTCGTTTGCCTTTCCAAGGTGGAGGTGCGTAACATCACTAAGAAAATCAGTGACCTGAATGAGAAGCTGGACACCACTTCAACTTTGTCTGAGCCACGGGAAAACTCTTTCCTACGTTACGAGTACAAACATAACGATGCTCTGCGGGAGATTGCTAAAGCAATTTCTCAATTTGGCTCTGTTCGGGTCAGTACTACTTTCCCTGCATTGACCACAGCTGTAGAATATCGCCGAGCTACAGCACACCTACGCAGCTCGGTGCGTGTAAATGCTGTAGACTACCATGGAAATCCACGGACCTCTGGTGGAGATCCAGTAGTGGCTGAGTTGAGAACTGAAAGAGGCGATGCTATAGATTTAAAGATCACGGACAATGCAGACGGCACTTATGACCTCAAGTATGTCCCTACGCGGCCAGGGAAGCTTAAGTTGTCTGTGTGTATTTTTGGCAGGCCCATCAAAGACAATCCGCTGTGCATCGAGACGGGACAGCATATAGACCCTATATGGAAGCTAGGCGGAGTTCTTGGCGGAGTAAGAGGCAGCATTTCAAGCTTAGCGACCAGTGAAGGTGCGGGCAGGGCCAGCATCTACAGTGCTTCTGAAGGCCCAAGCAGTTCCGTAGAGCAACAGCAATCACAGCTACAAGAGCAGCAACAACCTCAGCAACCTCTTCGCCTCAACATGCCGACCCGTGTGGCTGCAGCACCTGGAGGGCAGCTTCTCTATGTGCTGGACACGGGCAACAGTCGTTTATGTGTAGTAAATGCCCGAGACGGCAGTCTACAGCGATGCCTTTCTCTGGGCAGGGCCACAGAGGGGGCCAGCGCCACTGGACTAGCTGTTGTGTCGGGCGGAACGATGCTAGCAGTGGTCAACTGGCGCTCACAAACTGTGTACGTGGTGGACTCTAGTGATGGCCAGATTGTGAAAGAAATCACAACCCTAGCCTTTGTGGAACCCATCGACGTTGCTGTGAATTCCAAAGGAGAAATAATAGTTGCCGACAGTGGTGCTCGCAAGATATTTAAGTTTGATACTCAGGGCAATTTAATCACCTCCTTTGGTAGCCACGGCGACAGAGACGGTCAGTTCAAAGTCATCACAGCTCTCTGTGTGGGTCGTAATGACGAAATCTTGGTAGCTGACCACAGGATACAGGTGTTCACCAAAGACGGAAAGTTTTCACGAAGATTACAGGATAGCTTGGGAGGGGATAGCGGGAATCTTCGCTCAGGATCTGAAGGGGGTGCTGTTTATGGGGGTGTTGTGGTTGATCAGTCAGGCTGGATCCTTGCAACTGTCACCGAGAAAGGGAAGAGTGTGGAGGAGGGAGGGGCGGGGGACCGAAGGAGTGGAGGAATAGGACTGCAGGAAGGAAGGAGACCCAGCAGAGAAAAATCAGGCGCTGGCAGCATGGGCAAGAGTGCTGTGAATGTGTACAGTGCAGCTGGTAAATTGCTGTACATGCTGAACAGCCACGGAGACAAACTGAGGCGACCACAAGGTCTCGCTGTTATGGCAGACTTCAGAGTAGGAGTGGCTGATCTAGGGAACAACTGCATCAAGGCATACTATTACAAGTGAAGAGGTCAGCTATAACTAAGGTGACTTTTCTTTGTCTCATATATATGCTTATTTTTGTTTTAAATAGTCTTTTTTTTTAATTTAGAAGTGCTGTAAGGAGATGATAGCCGTGCCTTGTTGAGGCATTTTCAAATACACAATATAAACGTCTGCTTCAGTGTGAGTTTAGTGATACGGTTTGGAAAAAATAACAAGAGCTAGAAATTGGGTTCTGGAAAGAAATCCCACCTGCTGTCTCAGAGCAGCTTGGTTAGTTTGAGTGAACAAAGCAGTGCAATTAAATTGCTCTAGTTTGGTAAAACTATTGGTCTGTTACACAGCATCATACTGAAAAACCATTTTACCCACACCTTTTGCCTAAAAATACTTGACTTCAGTTTTATACTTGGATGTGTAGACCTTTATCAGTTTTTGAACATACGAGCATGCTTAGATATGCTAATGAGACACAGTGGCATATACAATTAGTTATGAACTTTTCAACTTGCCTTCATTTATTTATTTATTTTTTAACATTTTTTGCCTTCTGCTGTCTGCCCTGTTTTCATAAAAAGGAAAAAAAAAAGTTTATTTTATTGATGAAGTTGACAATTTTTAAAATCTTATTTTCATATCAACAGCAAATGAGAAATCATCAATCACACCCTAAGCGTAGGCCCACACTGGAGGCGACGTGACTTGTCGTGGTAAACTTGAAGGACTGATATCCCAGTTACTGTGTGCTACCCACCGACAACTTAGCCTGATAATTTGCATAACAAGACTGGCCTCGTGTTTTGTGCGGCAACGGTCATTAGAATTATGCCTGATCACATAATGGCACCCCCCTTTCCCTTATCCAACAGAGCCACTGACGCTTCGACAAATAGCCGACTTGGTGTGCGCTCGCGCCAAAGAAAGAGAGTATTTCAAAACATGTATTGTTGGACACGTGAACTGCTACCTCCAGTGTGGGCCTACGCTAACATACGTTGGACTGATTTTTAGCAATATTTATGTATTTACATATTAAAAAAAAAAAAGTGTGTCTCCTTGTGAAACTTGAGCAATGAAAAAAAATTAGCTGAACTCATTCTTGTTTCAAGAGAAATACATCACGCACACAAAACAAAAAACCTTTTTGTAAAGGGCAATCCTTTTTGATAGTTTGCAGAATTTTTATTTTAAAATCGTTTTTAAAGAGAAGCAGATTTTGTACAAACTAAAGATAGGGAGGAAAAAAATTGCTTAATACAATAGTCTTGAATAAGTTTCAGTTATCAGATGTATTACGTTTAACTTTTCAGGTTTTGCTTCAGTCAGCCAGGCCTCGTCTGGATGATGCACCTTCCCCATGCACTGCAAGTCCAACCTCCCCCAAAAACTGCATGGGAATTGAAGTGGAGACAACCATGTAATGGGCGGAGCATTTACATTTCTTTGATCACCATATCAAGAACATTATTTTATTTTATATATTCTATCTGTTACTCTCTCTCTATTTTAAAATATGACATTGAGGCCAAAGGCAGTAGAGTCTAAGCATTTATTTATAATGCCTTTACTTTTGTTGAAGTAACTAGAAACCTGTTTTATGGTTTCAGTTGTTGATTTCTTTTCTGTTGATGTCAGATTCTCTGTCTGTCTAATTATAAAATGTTCTGGATGCCATAAAATAGATTCGAGAGAAAAAAAAAACAACATTGATCAGTATATGCTCTGATGAAATGCTAGATTGGGAGAGCCACAAAACACCACTTCCTATTTGTTTGCCTTAATTTCTGCTGATTCCAATGTAGACACCTTAATCACTCCATGTAACTTTATTTCTGTTGGTCAAAGCAATTACCTTTGCAGCTATATGGTTATCTGGCCACAATGTTAGTCAATTATTTTACCTGTGTTAAGCTAATGCTTTGCTCATCATTTTCTTTTTTTTGTGTTGTTGTGTCTGTGTGTCAGTATGGGAGAATATTTGTTTTTTGACTTGAATGCATTTCTAGTCTAGACTGGTCTGGCAATGCCGCCTATTTCTACTTACTTGGAACAGCACATCCAATTTAAGTCCATTCAATTGCAAATTTTTTTATATAAAATATTCATCTAGTATAATTCTTTTACGTAAAAAAAATTATATATATTATGCATCTTTAACTTAACTATTAGGCAACAAGAGCAAAAGAGTCACAAGACCTTGTGCAAAATTTTGCTCTGGAAATGAATAACAAATTTTTATCGCTCACTAAGTTAAAAGTCTTATTGATGAGCTGGTTTGCAGCAGGAACAGTTTTTATAAATTTGGTATTGGTATTTTCCCACCCATATTCTCTTCTGATGTTTATGGAAATCTTGTGATGTTTATTGTAATTTGACATTTATTGTCCAACCCAATTTTCTGAGACTGTTGTTGCTGCAAAATGTCCATTCTGTGGTAAAACAACACACATAAATCTTAATTACATTCTGCATCTCTCTCTCTCTCTCTCTCTCTCTCTCTCTCTCTCTCTCTCTCTCTCTCTCTCTTTTCTACCTTACTCTCACCCAAACACAGATACACACACACACTCTCCTCTCTGCACCCCATGTACACACACTTACACAATATTGAATGATAATGTTTTGCCCCTTGTCGGTGCGTGGGAGCATTTTTGCTTATAGACTGAGCTGATGTGCTCCGCACCACCATCCATTAATAAACTAAAAGTTCATTTTCTTACGCAGATAGATCATTCTATTTGCAATCTGTTGAGATCAGTGTAGGTATATAAATCTTTAACTCTTAATTCTTAAACAAGGTTTGTGGTTTCAAACAATGTTTTTCATTGATGAAAAATTGCATTGAATTTCTTAAGTTGTCTCTGAAATATTGAAATCAATATTTTTGAAAAAATTTATAACAGTAGTATGAATTTTTCATAAAGGAACGTAACTATTTTAAAAAAAAATATTTATGTTTCTGACAATTTGACCTCTGACTGTCCTCAAGGCGCTCACAATTTGTAAACTAAGCCATTACACATGTTGAAAGTTTTTCAAAGCTGCTTGGGAAGAACAAACATAGTCACAGAAAGATACTTTTAAGAAAATTATGTCTAACTTAGCATGTTATTCTTTGTTTGAAAAAGTCCCACAGCATCTTTCTGCCCTTATGATTCTGCGCGTTTTCTTGTTAATGTGATAATTTGTGTGTTGGCTGATAGATAATAAATGCACTCAGCTAACAACCCAGGGGCAAAATTCAAGATGACATAATATATGACAATATCTGTTTTTCCCATGGACTCTTCATTCGTGAAAAGAAGTCCTTAAATGATATTTCTAATCGACTTATATAGATTTCATAATTAGTTGGCGCTGATTTTTGGACTTTTCATCATTTGCCCTGGTGGTGAGGTAATTTTTCATTACTACAAACATACATCGCATTGTCCATTTTGTTCATATGAAGCAGGGTGGTGTAACTATGTATGGCCTTGTAGGATTAATAATAACTTTTGTCCTGCATGCTGGAGAACTGATAATGATCAAGAATCGATAGATATTGGAGAGAAAACAAATTGAAAGAAAAATAATTATAATCTCCTAATCTCTATGAAATAGTCTTGATAGTGATCATGTGCTATTTTGAAATCCTAGTTTAAGTTTTCCATTGAAAGAAAATAAAATATGATAAGACCCTGTGCGAGGCAAGAGTCACATTTAGAATATTTTGAATCATTGAAACGGGGCCAGAAACATTTTTTTTTCCAGCAAGCTTTGCAATGGTGAAAACTGAAAACTTTGACTACTCTAAAAGATGTAGAATTTTTTAAACTTTTGAATAAGTTTTCAATTAAAGCAAAGGGAAAAACAGCAACTTAAATTGCTCTTTTCCCCCCAAAATTCATGTATGTCTGAATAATAGTCAGATCATTGTTACTCTCCACTATTGCAAAGTTGTTATAAAAAGTCATGTCTAGGTCTTTTGACATGTATCCATATGTTTTATTGTGTGTGTAGCTCTGTTTTTTTTTATTTCCTGCTGGGCAGCATATATTGTATATATAATGTTGATTCTCAGTGTACAATAGTGGGATTAGCTCAAGTTTTTGCCAAACCAATAACCTACACGGTTTATTACCTTTTCTTGTAGGCATTTCCTCTGTGTTGTTGTGAAAGCACTAAGGAGAGAATTTTTTTTTCTTTTGCTTTTTGTAAACTTCCTTGTAGGAAAATTATTTATTCACTTCATGGAGCATGGCTCGTAATCAGGGATGAGAAAGTAATTTGCCTCACGTCGAGGTGTTTTTATGTGGCATGACTGTCTTGAGGTCAGTGTTGTTTCTTGCACATTTTCACTCGTTTTTGCACTTTTTTTTTCCACTTTAATTTAACCTTAGAAGTGTTACTATGCATTAAACTATGTAGAATTAATTGCAATGGGGCACTTTCATTTGAAAAGTGAAGTTTTTTTTTTCACACCAGAAAACCCCTCTGAAATCAGCCTTTTGACACTTTTTAGATTAACATAATCATTACTTCTGAAGTGCATTTTGTGTGCGTGCAACATTTCCTTGTAATTCTTTTCAATTTTTATATTGGAATTTAAAAATAACCAAAAAAAACCTTGTCCAGTCCACTTATAATAAATTGGAAATCTGGATGAATACGATTATTCTGCGTATGTGACTTTCGAGTGGGTTGTGAGCTTTTATTTAATTTCTGTTTTCATATCTGTGCACATATCTTGATGATTTTATATTCAGTCACTCGCAAATTCAAACATGTTAACTGTGCCTATGTATATCATTTTAAAACTGCACTGATTTTTTTTTATTTATTTGTATGCAAATACCTTATAGTAAGGTTCCTTTGTTTGCACTTTACTTTCCTGTGTTTGTGTATGTGTTAGCTAGCGAGCATCACTTTAAGTGTAATTGAGGCAGAAGAATGTCAGTGTGTTGTGTGCTGTGGTTTTTTATGCTATTACATTAGTGTGATAGAGAGAAGCACTGCCATAGTCCCACAGGCTGAGCCTGAAACTAAACAAAAAAGATTTTCAAAGTACTTAAATCTTTTTTTTTTTTTTTTTTTCATTTTGGTATTTGTCACACATAATTTTTTCCACTCATTTTATATTAGTAAAATATTCTACAGTATTTTATGAGAGTCCAATTTCAAGCCAACCAGTGGTGAAGGAGTTTTTAAAGATATCATTCCCCTTGAAGGTGGTCCACTATTTTTTTTGCAAGCCATCACAATACTTTGACAATCAAACACTGCCAAATCATCCATGTTTGTAGTTTAGCATCAATACACGCCATTTGAAAGTTAAGTTTTCCCTTTCTGTGCCACCATCCATTAATTACATGAAAGGCTTTTTTTGTTTTGTTTTATATATATATATATATATATATATTAAAAGAAAAAAATTTGTCTTCAGAATTTTAAAGTGGAAGAAAAATTTGTGGGTGATGCATTTAAATGTAAATGATGTTTAAATTGACACCGAAGCGTTTGCTTGTTGTTGTTTTCTCTGTGAACAGTTAACGCATGCCTTATCAGATTTGTTCATAGCTATGCTGAAATGTTTTTGTTCGTGTTGGGTTGGAGAACATGCAAGCGAGGAGCATGCTGTTATTCATTGATCTGACAAGAATACGACTTTGTGGGCTCATATGGTGCAGTTTTCAATTCGTTAAATTTTGAATGCAAATTTGGTCAAGATCTTGCTGGCATTTAAAAGAAAAATGTTAACTGTAAAGCACACAATTATTATGATATTCAATTGTAACCTTAAAAACATTTACCTCCACACAAACTAGTCACTGGGGTTCACACCTCTGGAGCTCTACTCTTCTATCTTTATGAAAGAATATCTTGTGTTTGTCACTTTATCTATGTACTTTTATTTATTTAAGAAAGAAACTTTCTGGTTTGAATCCCATCACTTGTACTGGCCTGATGGGGGCCACAAAGCCTGAAGTCACTAAGGCTGAATGGGCGGTATGGCAAACAAAGCCTCTATGTATCTATGTCAATGACATTAACATACATGTATAAACCTGGTTAACTTATGGTAGACGTGTATCTTATTACTAGTTATAAATATGTGTTGTGCAGTAGTGTACACTGTGCATGATTTCATGAATTTTTGTATTTAGGGTGAAGTGCCAAGACAAAATCATCTAAACCTGACCCTTTTTTTTTGTTATGGAGACTGATATGCCTCAATGTGTTTAGTTTATATGCATGAAGCGATAACATTGAAAGCTCCACACGAATATCTGCACAATTTTTTGACAACCTTGGCGGGCAGTGTTAAAATGATAGAAATGATAGAATCTCTCGCACAGAATTGAAAAGCAGTTCATGTTTTTCAACATTTTCAACTGAATCAAGGACTGTTTCAAAAAGTTTCCTTCACTATCGATCCATCATGACAAGTTTTTGGTTCAATCAATCAATGTTATGGTTACAGTGGAATCCACTTTAGTTGAAGTCAATTCTCCTAGGAAAAATTCTTGACTTCATCTAGACTGCACTAGCAAAAAGATTAAGGAAGAGATGCCTTGATGCTTGCCTGCAACAGTTTAATAGAGGAAGAGCTAGAATAAGATTTGGAGACAACACATAATTTTTAACCCCAAAGGCGTTTCGTGCTAGGAAAAATAAAAATTGAGTTACTTAACATGAATGTAGATCCTTAAACATTAAGATGGAAAATCTGTTGTTAGTAATTGGAGAAGGCAAGTGTCTGGCCGGCTAGTTTAACCCTCTATCAATACCATCATTCCAACTAAGCTTGCACGCTCTTGTTCTGTTTGCTGTGAGTGTGAATAGTGAAGAGTTTTTTCAAGGACTCGCATATATCAGCCATTACCCACACTTGAGATCACATTTTAGAGGCACATATCTTAGGACAGGCATCAAACTAGAGCTATGGATGAAGGGCGTTCCAGAAGATCAGCTGCTTTACACATTAGCCACTTTAAAAAAGCTGTTTCTATTAAAACTTTCTTTTGGACACAATTTGGTTGTCATGAATTCTGTATGAACTCAGACCTGCGATGATATATAAAAAAAATTGTATTTCTGACTCTATGTTCTTATTTGAAAAAAAAAAAGAAAAGAAGAGAGAGCCAAAAGTTTGTTCTTTGATAATATCTACAGGGATAAATTTGATTATTAATAAAAAAAAACAAAAAAAAAAAAAAAAAAATGAAGGCATTTCTGAATTCACTTAATGTTACATAAGAGTGGATAAATAAAGTGGGAATATGATTCAAGTCATATATTACCTAAATATAAATTTCAGGGATTTTTTTTTTTTTTTTTTGGGCCATGATTGTAACCCCATTTTCGCTATTTATTTGGAGTGCTTAATCTACCAGTGATTGAAACTATAATGATTGCCGTTTGTTGGTGTTGAAATTGAAATTGTTTGTGAAAAGATCATGTCTTGAGTGAAGAGGGAAAGGAACATTTTAGAGGTTGATACGCAATTAGAGAGTGAATAAAATCCACCTCTAATTTATAGAAAAGAAATTTATTGAAAATCAAATTGAGCCCGTGATGATTGTCCAAAAAAAACCAAAAAACAAACTCAAAAGAAAAAAAAAACAACCAAGATTATTAGAAATTCAAAATTGATGGTGAAGATGATTATATCTTTAGATTGCCCTAGCATAAAAAGACAAAGCCTGGCCACTTGTTGTGGGTTAGCTTACCCCACTGCACATTTGTTTTTACAACCTGGAAAATTTTATCAAAGTATCATGTAACAACCAGCTGTTTTTTAAAGACCTTGAAAGCTGTATTCAAAATAAATTGTAATCATAGACTAGCAAAAGTTCATGTGCCACCAAGACTTTATGCACTAAGTAAATACTTTTTTTATGTAATTTAATCCCACCATATTGGTAGTATACCTTAGATTTTTATGCGCTCACTGTATGTGTTTGAATTATGGTAGAGTTGATGCATGCATACTTCACCCTCGTGGAACTACTAGACAATATTGGTGTGTTGCACGTTTGCTACTTTTGTAGAGTTGCAAAAGATTTAACTACTTTTGAAATTAACCCCCATCTCCTTTGCAAATGTTTTTTTTTTTTAGTAAGCAACTGTTAAAGGGAAAAAAAACAACCCTCAGGTTCAATAGCTTGGATCACTTTTTAAAAAATCTGGTATGAACTTAGCTGTCGGTGTATTAAAACAATGGAGATTCAGCCAAAGATGATCCTGTGTTCGTTATTCATTACTTACATGAGAGTGTGTGCAAGGAAGGAAGGCAGAGAAAGAGGGAAAAGAAAGAAAGAAAGAGAGAGAGAGGCAGAATGATAAACTTTTAAAGAAAGAAAGAAATTTAAAGAGCAAAGACAAGGATACATAACATTTTTGAAAATTTTACACACAATTTTGAACCACTCATTTTTTTCCCACACCACTTTCATAGACTAAAATTAATATGGTTTGATGCCAATATTTTTTTTTTTAATCACTATATCAGTGATGAAAAATGGGAAAACATGTAGTTTCTATAGAGACCCCCAAGAGATTTAAGATGAAGGTTAAAACATTTTTATGGTGAACAGAAAATCTTTTATCGACAATATCTCCATTTGATTGGGATCATGATGTCAGGATGGATTGGTGTATTGTATTGTACTGTAATTCCATAGGTCAGATTATTTGAATTTAATTTCATTTGCATTTCTGAGACAGAGACTGAATTCTATAAGAGTTTTGAGAACACCAAGTACTTTTAGTTTTCCTTTTTGTACCAAATGCTGCCATGAAAGACGGAACACAGTAGGGGAAAGTACACCAATTGGATAAGCTACCTTTGTGATTGCTGCAATATTGTTCATAAATCACATCTGAGATACTGCCTTAAAATTGTTATCTGATGAACACAAATTTTTACTAGTAACTTAATCTATCAATGTGGAAATCTCAAGTGGCTGAGTACAAACCTTGAAAATTAGCCAGCAAAAGTCAAGCTGAAGCAGTACCAAACGCTTTAACTGGTATTTGAAATTAATTCAAGTTCCTGTCCTTACCAGTCAATGCATTACCCTCAAGGCACTTTATAAGATTGTAAGATATTGGGACAAGCCCTATTAGCCTACATTGATGAAAGGTCCAAAGTTTTGCTAAATGTGGCTTCATATTACCAATATCATTGTCATTAATGCACTTCTTATTTGGACATGTATGTAGGTATTGCAATGGCTTTTTGTTTAAATTTTAAAAACCAGAGTGGCCTGCTGGTGCTAGTTTCATATTGAAAAAAAAAAAAAGCAATGGCTTTTTTTTTTGAAAATTAATTTTAAAAACCAGAAAGCCTGCTAGTTTATAATGACGAAAATTAATGAGCACTTCGTTCAAGCATTCTTTTTTTCTTACAATGAAGTGCAAAGCTTACATAAGGCAGTTTCTGCTCGCATTTTGTTTGTAGTAGAGTACAACCACACACACACACACACTGAAAGATACACACAATCTGTCATGGCAGCATCCATCAGTTATAAGCTCACACAAAGCAAAGAGTCTTGATACACATATAAAAAGATTGTTATAAAATTTACTTTATTCTACATTTAAAAAAAGTAACAAGCTGGAGTGGAATTTTTTTTTTTTTTTTATTGAAGGCCACTTTTAAAAGTGCATAAAAATAATAATATATAATTTGTATATATATTTTTATAGTATATATTTAGAGAAAGAGAGAGAGCAAAAGATATATATATACACATAGGGAATAACTTGACACTTCTGCTGAGAAAAAGAGAAAAAAGTTGTAACTTGAACAAATAGATTATGAACTGTATGAAAATGTTAGCCCATGAACAAATTAGAAATAGAATACAAGATGTCTTATCTCATGTCAGAGTGATCAGTTTCACACTAGGTCTAGCCATTCCTCTAGCAGCTGGTGCAGAGTACAATACTGTATGGCAGGACTAAAAACTAACCAACAATCAACAGTTGTTCAATGCATGGAAACGTCAAAAACACCTTATATGTCTCTCTGATCTGATAAATTTATGTTGAGAGTTTCGTTTTAGTTCCAGATTCAAAGAGAAAACTTTGAAGAAACATATTCTAGGTTTAAAAAATGACTCCTATGGTACATTTTGATGATGCTAATAGAAGCAAAGAAAAGAGAAGGTTTCTTGTTTCTACATGGCTAAAAGTCCCTGGTTATTGGTGCTCTCTAAGGAAGTAGAAAGCTTATTTTGCCATATCAGATTTTTCAACAAAGCATCTCATTTTGCAGTGTGAAGACAAACTAACATTCAACAAAAAGAAATTAAGGCTACCTAAAGTAGGGAAAACTCTGAACTGCTGAAATGCCTGCCTATAGAAAAGGCAGACTTTCAGAATTTTCTGCTTTTCAGGCACTGACATTTGAGAATTCAGAGCAGTAAATCGTATTAAACTACTAAAATGAGGTTTAACATTTTCAACATAACCGATAATCTATTTGACAAAGGTGACACATACATGAAATGCTCTACAGTACAAATTAAACAAAACCAGGTTCACATAGAAAATTGTTTTTTTGTACATGTAAAACTACGTAAAGGTGAACACTCTTGGAGTTCAGTATTATGATTCAGCAATAACTTGAGCCAAAGAGTTGAGAGACAGAAGGGAAAGAGAAAGGAACTTCTTGACAGTGACAGGAAAGGAATTCTCTAATGGCAGAAAGAATGTGTGAGACAAACCACACCGAGTGATGAGTTGAAACTGGCAGTGTTTAAAGGCTGGTATGTAGACAGATCTATAGTGATAAAATTTTGTGCGGCAAAAGTGGTTCAATATCCTGTAAAATGTGATATTAGGCAGGGCAACACTAAAGGATGGTGTATGCTATGAACTATTATTCATTAATATGTTTTGATTTTTCAGAGGAATTTTATCCCATCTTTAGGGAAAAAAAAATAAGAAAATAACTTGTCCTACCACCAAAGATCCTGGAAAATAAAGATTGTTTTCTTTCCATTTAAGCTGAGGATGCAAACGAGTTATGACCCTTGATTTTAAAAATGACCCGAATTACAAGTAAATGTTTATCGACAATGGTGAGCAAATTGGTAAGAGTAAGGCCTGGACTACTTGTTCAGTTTCTTATATCGAAAACATGAGGGAATCACGATGAAAAGAGCAAAAATGAAAGCAAAAAAAAAATGTTCTTCATTTTGCTAAATATGTCACATTTTCAATAGTGCCATGCACACGTTACACAAAGTTACCACCTTAATGTAAGGACCTTAACCTAGGAAATGTACATAACCCATCAAAGAATATTCAACTCCCAAGCAGACAATCTTCAGTATCTAAGATCTTTGGTGCCATATTTGTTTCATGTTTTACATGAAAAATTGTCACAATATAGGCAGAGATGCTTCTGAACAGTCTAAACGAACATTTTTTTTCTGAAAACATATGAATGACTGGCAGTGTTGGATCAGGGATGCTCTTAGTCATGTGATAAATTCCATCTCTCTGTGCACGTTTTGGCCTGGGCCTTCTGCTGTGAATGTGACGAGGGAGCTTGGGGGGAGAGAGAGAGATCTGTGAGCACTGAGAGTAAGAACACGTCTGGTCTGTCAAGGCACCAAAAAGCCCTTGTTTATCACAAGGAGGGAGGGAGGAGGTGAGGAAATTATTAAAGTGATCTACCAGGAAACAGGGAAATGTTCAACTTGGCACGAGAAGAGATGAGGAATGTATGATTCATAATTATAGTGTTACCACAGCAATACAAAAACAGAAGTGTTTACAAAACAAAAAAAAAAAAGCACTGATAACATGTGTCTCTGTTGAACAATTCTGTTGGTAGAAAGAGAATCCAAAATTGTAAAAATGACACCATAAGTAGGTAGAGAAGTAAAGACTAACGAGAGAGAGAGAGACGAAGAGAAACAATTTTTCTTCTTTTGTCTTGATGATAAAAAAAAAAAACAACCCACAAAACAAAACTATAATACAAGTCTTACTATGCATAGCTTGGCTCATGCCTGAAGGAGCAATATGTATTCTCTTCTAACCTGTCCAAAATGAAACTTTCCAAACAAAAAGAATGACTCTGAATTCAAAGAGGAACAATATACTCAGCAGTACATGGAATGTTAAAGTTAAACACAACAGAGAAAAGAAAACAAAAGAAAAAAAAAAAAAAGGAAACCAATTATACAGAGGATATAAAATACCGCTTATTCACAGCACTTCTTAAAAAAAAAAGTACACGCACACACAAGCACCACATAACTTTAACAAATATCATATACATAGATACACCCTAAAAATATTAAAGTACCAACAAATTGAATTCAGCAATCTCAAAAGAAAAATGCTTTTCAAAAAGAACAATCTATCTAAAATTTCAATGAAAAAAAAATTAAAGAACTTATTCAAATTAATTAAGAATAAAAATAGTCACAACACTCTCACACAAAATGTACAGTGCCACTCCTGATATATTGGCATTAAAAAGACAACATTTTTCTCTTATGTATCAAAGGTTGAAGACAAAGAGGGACCAATGCTAAATGGTGTTTCCACAGTATTGTGCATTTCTGCATTTTTAAGAAATGAGTAAACCTACCCTAATTAACTTCTTTTTTTTTTACTCCCAATGGTTGAGCTAATTAAGTGAGAGGAAAGCTTTCATGAGTCAAACTGCAGGAAAAATCAGAAGAAGAAAAAAGTCAAAAAGAAAGGCATGTGAAAGCATGTGATTCTAAGAAAAATATTTTATTGGCACAATAGAGGGAAACAAAGGGGCTTCCTAAAGATGTCGATGCATGCCAAATATTAATTCAAGTCGAGTGAATTGTAGATATTCTAAAAAGAATAAAATATACTATTTACAGCAGTTGATGGGAAAAAGTCTCTAAAAAAAAATTATATGTCAGCATAGTTAAGTGGTTATAAAGTTAAAAATTGGCTTTGAATTTGAGAAACTTTTGGAGCCTGGCCAAGACAGGCTTATACGCAGAAACTATTATCGTTGAGCATAAAGATGAACACATTATCTTGGATTTGAACACGTTCTTGTTTTGCTTACAGTTGGGTCTCCATGGACGGACAAAAGAACAATTTACTGATATATTTAAAAAAAAAAAAAATAATAATAAAATAATAAAAGATCATGAAAAATATAACAATGATTTTATTTACACTTCTTACAAACTTTGTGAAAATCTGGCATCTGAAAAAAATTTACAATGCTATGGATTCCGTTTAGGCTAAACCTTTCTTTTGACCTTTTGTCCACCTTCAGACTAAAACTCCAGTTTCAAATACAGGTTTTGTAATACTGCCTTTATTTTTTTTCTTTTCATTAAATATTCCTATACTGACTCAAAGTTTTAAAGAAAGAAAATCAAGATCTAAATACTTTTTTTTATTATTATAGGGAGCAAAATTCCAAGAGGAAGTGAAGAATCGGCACTGGAGTGTAATAGCAGAGCGTAACGCTTGCATGAGATTTTCTATGCAGATATTTCAGTATCATCTTCTATGACCTCACAATGACTGCAGCCTCCTTATCTCCTTACAAAAGAGGGTTTAGCTTAAGAGGATTCCAAAATAATTTAAGAGCTCAGAAAATGTAAAATTTTTTTTTCAACAACCTGCAACTTCACATGAAGGATAAAGTTTGTTTACTGCCTAAAATGAGAAATTTGTTGTTCAGGGCATTACTGATGTATTACTGTCCACATAACTTGGACAATATAAAAACTCACCACTTTGTACATAATGATGAGAAGTTTTGTTCATGCCAAAAATTTCAACAAAGCTTGTAATCCCTAAAATCTCTAGATTAAAAAAAAAAAAAAAAGGAATGTAAAATATTTCATATATCATTAGTAGGAAAAATGGTTAGAATAGACAGAACATTACAAATATAATGGTTATCAGAATATTCAATGTCAGGTTAGAGACACTGTAAGACATCGCCTAAAAACTGATAGACATTCAGAGATATAATATGTCTATATAGCACTTGGCAGAACCTCTAAATTGTGCATGTGGAGCACCTAATTTGTCAATCAATAGGTTTTTTTTTTTCAAAAACAAAACGTAAGAACACCAACGACATATTATAATCAATGAAGTCAACAATAACAAAAAAGGTTGAACTGTTTGAGTGAACACATACATAAGCTTGTTCTGGCCCATAAACATACACTGACAAAACATGAGCTTTGAACATTTCTTTAAAAAAAAAAAACCCTACACATTCATTGAGATTGTCAATAGTTAGGCCATCAACTCCACTTTAAAATTTAGGCGCTGCAAATCGAATGGAAGACAAACTACTATTACTATAATCTGCACTCCAATACATAACTTTTATGGATTCTAGCTGTAGTTTTCTCTCCAACATTTCATCTGCTATCAACAAACACAAGTTCTAAAACCATGATTTACATTTTACACCCACAGATACGAGCATGTAACCTCTGCACTTCAGTTGAGTTTTTAAACTAAATCTTGTTTTGAACAAAACAGCAATTTAATCTATCAATGTGGACAAAAATCATAGTCAGTCAATTCCATCTCCTCCCACCCTAACATCTCCATCTACAATAGCCAGATGAAGAAAAAAAAGACAACTACTTACAAAACGTCAATCGTAAGATAGTTACAGAAATCACAGCAAAGTACAAACAAGTCTGAAAATCAAAAGCAAACCCATCCAATTTGAGACCAGTCAAAAGGTAACACACATTACAAACTACACTTTGTGTGAGATTTTCAGGGCAGAATTTGCTGAAAACTGCATACTGGTAGCTTTCTACATTTTAAACCTTTTTTAAACACAAAAAGGTAAAATTTAGCTTTGTAAACCTTGCTGCTCAAAACAACTATTTACGAATTCCCTGGATTCATTAAGAAAAGTCTCCACACAAATGATTCTCAAGCAATAACTCTGATCTATGTTAATTACTTTAAAATTGAAAACAACAAAATAAAGCAGTAATTTGTAAATTTAGAAGACATTTCAAAGAAAAAAAATAGCCACTAAATGACAATAGAAAGCTTTTACTTACACACTTATCTGCTCGAGCAGGATTTAAAAACAAGAAATCACTACAAGGTAAGCATTTGTACATTTTTATGAAGAAAAATATTACAGTGGTTATAATTTTTTTTACTTTGATATATATATATATGTAAGAAGGAAAAGATATATCTCTTTAAAAAAATATATATTTATAATCCCTCAAAGATATAGTCATCAATCAAATAACTGACTTTCAAATTGAAAATAACAAAAAAAAAAAGGCCACGGATTTCAATTGATGGAAAAAAACAAAACAAAAAAAAAAACCCTAAGAGTAAAATGAAATCAGCAAAATTTTGATTCCTAAAATACAGCAAAAAAAAAAAAAACCAACAACAATTAAAAAATAACAATTCAAAATAAATTAAAAAAAAAAACAACAAAAAATCAAAAGCCAAACTATTTACAAGAATGGAAGTGGTTGGTTTTCGCAGAACACAACTGGAAAAAAAAAGAACAAAACACAAGTTATGAGCATAGTGAGATTATCAATCTTAAACTGCTTCGATTCAGTTTGGCGGAAGTTCTTTTTAAAGTTAAATTCTCAAAAACAATTAAACTGTTCAATAAAATACAGTTATAATAAAATGGCAGTATCGTTGGCTCAACATATCTTACTTCTCTATGTCACAAAACTTTCTATCTATAGAATGTGGAGATAAAATGGGTAGAGTACTCATGAGATGGATTATTAAGAGGAGAAAAAAAAAAATGGGTCTAAGCGAAATGTGTCTTCATGGGGTATTTTGCAAAGCACCTTCTGTGGATATCAAATGGTATCAGACATGACTGCTTCCAGAGAAATTGACCCTTAAACTTAAAATAGAGACAATAGCATATGAACCACCACATCCACACCAATTTTTTACTTTTGAATGCCTTATTATGCAGGTTCCCTATCGAGTTGTAGACACTCTATGTAAGTAGTGAGGTGTTTTTGGCTCATCTTGAACGATGAAATCTGAGTCTCTAGCTCTTTTTCCCCCCTCAGCTTTCAGAGTTCTCAATTCCCTGATATTATCAGAAAAGAATATGGCTTGTAACACATTCAATCATGATAAAAAGAATTTTCTTTCTTCCTATTCTAGGGTAACCCATCAATTAGGATTTAAAAAAAAAAAAAAAGAAAAACGAGAAAGAAACAAGCCCTTAATATATCAATGATATATTCCCAGAAGCTTCTCGGGGAGGGGCCAGGGGATTTCACAGCACATTCAGAATTATCAAATATATACAGTCAGTAACAGCCAAAAAGTGTATAGAGTATATTGTCACCACTACAGGCAGGATAGTTGTGATAGCTCTCAATATTTTACATCCAAATTCTCTCATAACCTTTGGGATAGGGGATTTAAATAAATGGAATAATTTCTTCGAGACATAACATTTAAAAATAAAAAAAAATTCTTCATGTTAAAAGAATGCCTGGGGAGAATATTCTAGACTACCAAAATTGATACATTCTTCTATATTTTTACTTTTTCACAACAAAGATAAAAGAAACTCCAGTAGAGAATAGTACAGTTATTTGCCACTAACATCACATTCCCTATTGCCAGATCTACAGGAAATTTGCCCTTCCAATATATTTCCCTTCGACATGAATGTTTCAGTATTTTTGTACATGTAGTCTGCTGCAGCAATTTGATCTCAGCCCAGCCAGGTAGATAATGGCTGAATCAAACCTCCGAGAGAGGAACGGAGGGCCCTACAGATCTCAGGGCAGGCATGCTAGCCACTGGATAAACAATGTACTAAAAAGTTGATTGTAATTTGAAATTGGGATCTTTGATTTTTCTTACTTCAAAATACCAATTGGAAACTCAGAGTCCCTTCTCTCAAATTTAAGGTAAGGAAAACTTAAAACACATTATTTTCATACAAACTATATTCTCAGAGATTTAAAAAATAGTAAAACAAAGATTCGTTAATTAAAAATGAACTTTTCACTTTGTACAAGAAAACTCAGATTCAAGGTATTGTTTTTTTTTCTTCAAAACATGAGTAGCAAACAAAATATAATATGAACACATTGTTGAGCCTTATCAGCTTATAGGACATTATAAACTGGTTATTGTATATGAACACTTTTTTGAAAAAAATCAAATCATAGCTTCTGTAACAAAAAAACCAAACAGCAAAAGTCACAATTTTTCATATGCAACTTTTTTGCCATTGTGTGAGACTCTGCTCTTGTGGGTGAATAAATGTGTCAATAACATAAGATGTTGGGAGAATGAGAGAGACAGAGAGAGAGAGAGAGAGAGAGAGAGAGAGAGAGAGAGAGAGAGAGAGAAAGAGAGAGAGAGAGAGAGAGAGAAAAAGAGATAAACAAAGACAGACTAAAGAGTAGAGATGGAGTTCAAGCGCATGCAGGAAAATTTTTGCCCATCCCTGCTCTCCCATCTCTTTTAAACAAAACAAATGAAAAAAAAAAAAACTGATTAGAACAAATCAGATTATTTTGACAAAAAAGTGAGATTTGAACTCAAAATATGAATATTTTTTTTTTCCAGCACCACCATCTAGGGCCAACAAAAGAAACAGCAACAGCACCTTTATCATACCGAGGTAAGTAGCTGACCAAAAAAAAAAAAAAAAAAAACAGGAAAAAAATGTTTTTATCGGCAAATTTGCTCGAACAACCAGCCGGGCTGAATGACATAAAGAAAAAGATCTTTCAAGATCACTCATCTATCTTGGGCTTCTTTGCATTCTGCCCATCACTTTGATCTGGGTGTGGTGACGCATCTTCTGATTTGTTGGCACTGGCGGTAGTGGAGGATGTAAAGCTTTGTCTTGTCATAGATATAGTGTGCTTGAAGGTGTAGCGGGTCACCTCGTAGAAGCCGGGATTGTAGATACTCTGCTGACTGGGCTGAGAATTCTGGCTCGGGTTCATCTGCACAGAAACATTCAGGCCAATGTAAATTCATTATACAATCATGCTAAGTCTCACAAGTAAGGTGAACGTTTGCCATCCAGTCAGGGCAAACGAGTAGAACATCAGAAGTAAGACACCAAAAGATTGTCTTTAAAAAAAAAAAAAGCACTACTTTTTTTAGTGGCCAAAACAAATAAAAAATAGTATCAGTATCTGTATAGATGCTAAGACACATCAATATTTTTTTTCTATAGCTAAAAATTAAGCTAAACGACTTTATGGCTAAAAATTGATTTCAGGCAAATGACACATAGTTTGTTTCAAGATTTGTAACATGTAGATATATCGGATAGTATGTATGTATGAATGTATGTCTCAGGATGTAATGTAGATATATTTGGATAGTATGTATGTATGTCTCAAGACAGTAACATGTACATATATCTGGATAGTATGTATGTATGCCTCAAGACAGTAACATGTAGATATATCTGGATAGTATGTATGTATGTCTCAAGACAGTAACATTAGATATATCTGGATAGTATGTATGTATGTATGTCTGTCTCAGTACAGTAACATGTAAATATATCTGGATAGTATGTATGTATGTATGTCTCAAGATCAGTCTGAATAAGTGATAAGTATTTTAAACAATTGTTACTTGCCTGGAACTATATTTTTTGGGATATGCAATACTGAAAACTAAGTCGTGGTATGTTCATTCTGAGCTAAGGTATGTGCATTTTAACTATGTGGAAGAAAGCATCAAATAGAAGTAATATACCTAGAAATTTTGTCAACTTTGAAAGGGTGGCATGCTTTATCTTACATCTCTCTCTCTCTCTGCACATATATATATATGGATTACTCATTCCAGAATGGGATTTATACAAATTATTGGTATTGCTGACAGTAAAAATTCTTTCTTATAGCTATTTTACTTAGCTTTCACTTATTTCACTTATTTTGTGCAATGAAGTATGAGAAAAAAGAATCGTAAGCTTGTTTTTCAGCTCTCGTAAGACTTTTCGACATATGAGCTTCCCATGTTTTATTTTAATGCAAAAAGTTTACACTAGTTAAAGACTAATCAAGTGAAAAAATACACGGACACTGAAAGAAAACAAAAAAAAAGCTAATTACTTTTTTTTTGGTGATTTTGCAGTCAATCTTCATTAGCAACTACCACAACAAAAGGAAAAAAAAAAACCCTACATGACGCTATATTAAGTTTCTGTTTATTTCTCCATCAGTCAATTGCTATGATTGCTATGTTGCTCCAGAAATGTGCCAGGGGGAGGAAAAAACCTGAAAGCAAGTAGACAGTTTATTTTACCTGAGAACCCAAGAAATTTGAACTGTCTGTGGAGGATAGACCAGAAGATCTACCGAGAGCCTGAGTAACGTCTGACAACTGATTGGCCTGATGGAATTCCAGCAAAGACTTCCAGATCTTGCGGCAGTGCTCTTGTGGGATGTTCATGCGCTCAAGATTCTAAACAAGGGGAAAAAAAAAAAAAAGGGCTACAGTTACAAATCTCACCAACCAAAAAAAAAAAAAAAAGAGAGAAGGCGTATCTATTTTATTAAAGACAATTGAGTGTTTTGTAACAAATATTTCACTTGTGAGAGCCCCGAACCACTTGAGTGCAAACTTTAAAAAAAAGTTACTCCTGAGATAAAGAGGAGATGCAATGTTTATATCTTTATTTTTTTTTTTTTTGTCTACTGAAGGATATTTTCAATCAGCATCTAAAATATGGTCTTGATGCATAGGAACCCCAATGCTTTGGTCAAGCAAGACAAAACTTGACCAAATCAAGACGTATTTTAGCTAAAGAGGATAAACTCAACCCTATCAGACTCAACTGGTTTACATGTTGGAATATTTGAAAAGGTACAGTTTGTTTTTTAATTCCAAATAAGAAACACGGCTGAAATCAAAAGCTAAATGTTGGCATAGTGCTCTATTAAGACTGCTTCTATTTGATGCCCTAAACATTCAGTAAATGAAAATT
>BLXT01005315.1:1671379-1682108 GCA_019648995.1 Plakobranchus ocellatus
GCAGATCTTCATCATGTCTGAGAACACCGTCAAGCATGTGGAGATTTGGCAAGATAGAAAACACCCTAGGAGGAAAGAATAAAAAAAAAATCTCTTGAAATTATACATATATATATATATATATATATATATATATATATATATGTACACACATAGTAAATCTTAACTCCAGATGCATTCAAGAAGTCCCCTCAATACACAGAGCTTAGGAAAAACTATATTTTAAAAGGATAAAAATCATGTTATCTAATTTTTGACGGTGAAAATAACCAAATGAGTATTGTTTTCACATAAGAAAGGCCATATTGTTTATTAAATAAAATCTTCTGTAAAAACAATGGCTCATGCAAACTAATATCTCTTATGCAACATATTATGTATAGCAGTCCCACGAAATAGGTTGCGTTGCAAATAAACACCACTGAGTTCCAATCAAAATTATAAATAAAGAATTACAAATTTTCAATGTTTATTTGAACAGAAAGTCTACAGCATGTCTATAAAAAGTTCTCCACATCTAGACATAAGAAGCTTTAACACCTAAAGTCAATGGTTTCATTTAAAGTCAAAGGAATAAAACAGCATCTCAACTCATGTTACACATATATCAAGCGTGAGGAAAATCTATCAAACTCTGGAAGAAAAAATAAAGTAGAATTCTTACATATAACGATAGCCTATCTTAAAAGCCACAGGATTTCCTGTAAGGTAGAGCTCCTCCAGAGGACTTGATTTGAGGCTTGACAACCCATCCAGTGTACAAACGTCATTGTCCTGTAAACTCAAGTGCTTGATCTGAGGAAGGCTTGGCAATTGCTAAAGAAAAACACAAATAAAGATATTACATGGAGGCTGCTACAAATTAACCAAATTTACAACATCACTTATCGTGAATGAAAGTTAGATGATTGTAATATAATTATGAAGTATAAGCAGCAAACCTAAAATGATTAAGAATGAAAGTGGATTCTACCTATCAGGAATGAAATAAAAATGCTGAGACCATAAACACAAATAAAGATATTACATGGAGGCTGCTACAAATTAACCAAATTTACAATATCACTTATCGTGAATGAAAGTTAGAGGATTGTAATATAATTATGAAGTATAAGCAGCAAACCTAAAATAATTAAGAATGAAAGTGGATTCTACCTATCAGGAATGAAATAAAAATGCTGAGACCACGCAGCACAAATCCCAAAAGTCAAAGTTTGTTTCTTGAAATATCTTGAAGTTATGTAAAGAAAATGTTTTTATTGTCCACTTCAACTTTATTAAATTCCAGAGGATAAAGTTGATTAAATTTATCATTGATGTCTTTCCCTTTATTTTTTTTTGATACATAAAGGCATGTGCAAAAAGAAAAAAAACAGCACACAATGTTCAATTTATAAAGAAATAGCAACTTATCGGAAGGGTTAGCAATTCATCCACAAACGAAAAAAAAGAAGAGAAATTGGAGCAATATACAAACTATTTTTTTTTCTCTTTTTATTTCTCCAAGTTATGCTGATTATGCATTTACTTTGTTGAGGATGGCCCTGCCAGTTGTCACTAGGCATTACAACACAGCATGAACTTGGACACATTCAGACCTCACTTACCTTCAGAGACGTCAGATTGTTAGTATCCAGGTTCAAATATTCACATCTGAAATGAAAAACATAATATCTTAGCTCTTATACATAAACAATTCACTGTAAATAATCAACCTTTATACATATAAAAAGCAAAGTGAGTCCGTTGTTAGGCTCAAGTATTGGGGAACGAAGAGTAAGGTCCAAATTATTGTTCTTGGCACAAGGCACTCTGTTGTAGTTTGTACTCAACAATGGTTATGCACAACTAAGACCTATGGTAGAGAAACAGTCTGTTGGGAAAACAGATCTCCAGCTTTTCTGGAAATGAATTGAAAAGGAAATGTGAAGTCTGGTCAAAGTTGCCCTTCTCTATCAAGATGCCGAAAGCAGTTTTTCTTGACCTTGGATAATACTAAGCTCTCATATATCAACCTTTTTTTTTTTTCCAATTTTGGCATTTCTATTGCATTTTTTTGCAAACAACGAGGTATATATTAATGTTTCAGTTCAAAAAAGACAAAAGTATTTAATATGAGAAAACAAATCAGTGAGTGTATCCATAATTATAGTATAAACATCCATGATGATCTGCATGCAATAAGATTAATTTATTTATTACTTTTTTATATGGAATTCTCCTTACTATGTGGTTTAAGCACTGACAATTGTTTATACAAATGCTCATGTTATATGATGGATGTATATTGCACACTCTGCAGTCTCTTATCCACAGCAGCAAGAAATCAGCTCTGTACACATACTATGGTAATACACTGATAGTTTTTTCAATAGAACCCCCAACCCTCCAAAAAGAAGAAAAAAAAAACTATGCCAATGAAAAAGAATAAACAAAAGCAACAAACCAAAAGGCCCTTGGGACGATTAAAAGGGAAAATTTAAAAAGATAATATAGAGGAGGAAAATAACAAAACAAAACAAAAAACTAAGCAATAAAAATGAAAATTTAATCAAAGGGTGTCACTGGAAGAAAAAATAATCCAAAAAATAAACAAGCATACGGTTACACTTAAATTTCAAGTGCAAAAAGATGCTGAGCACAATAGCCTCAACATGTTAAACACATAGTATTAAACTTTGTTATATCTAATGACTAAAACATAATTATTCAAACATACCTGGGGAATGAAAATGAGGTCAAATTCAGAAGCTCATTGTCTTTGAGATTTAGGTAAACAACTTTCTTTAGGCGGCTGAGAATTCTGCCAAGGTTTCCTTTTTGGTAGCCATGGTGCAGCTCTTGACGAGTAAAACTGGCCAACTGGGAGAGGAAAAGGTTATTCTGATGATGTTCATGATAGCGATATTGCCACAAATATGTTAATGGATAAAATGGCAATTTATGTTCTTGTTTATAATATAACAGTAAAGTGAGTCTATTCTCTGGGTATGCAGAGAATGCCAGGATATATTTTTTTCACTGATTCTGAGCAAAAAACTTCCTCAAGGGGTGATTATTAGCATTAGTATATTTGATTTGTCAGTGTGAAAACAGAATGGATCTCGATGACTCTGGAATGACAATGACAAAATCTAGGACTACCATATTTAACTGACTGGAGGCCATTTAAAAACTTCTCTTTAGACAACTTTGTGGACTTTGGCATCTCTGCATTTTATAGCAAAACATACAATTTGTCTGATCCCTGCATTGTGAAATGAAAATAAAGTCATAATAGTCTCAGGTAGAATAATCCTTCTTGGGTTAAAATACTCTCATAATGTAAAGAGGAGCTGATTAAAAAGCAAAAAAAAAAAAGCAATATTTTTTGGTAAAAAAAAGTAAATCTGGTTATGCACAGCAGTCATTTCACTTTGAACAATTGCAACACAATAAACCTAGATGACTGTGAAAGTTTTGCCCAGCCACTGAGCTTTAGATGATTTCTTTTGCAAAATCAAGGTTTATTTGATTACTTTAGAATACAAACATTTACACACTTTTTCTTCCCTCAACGTGTGGGGTGAATTATTACCCACTAATTCGGAATGCAAAAATCATTTTCTTCTTCAATCATCATTTGGGGTTATTCTGTTATTTCAAAATGTTGTGTATCGCAACACAAAGATAACTAATGATGGGAGGACAACAGATGCAATTTTTGACCCAGTCCATTGCGCTTGATAAACAAGCAAGCCATTGACTGGTTTACCTTTCAACCGTTATCTGTGATAACCTTGTATTGAGAAATCACTTGGCTTGGTGATACTTCAATACATTTCATTAAACGTGCATCTATGTCAAATATGCAGTAGAATTCACTATTCTGAAACCTGATAAATCATCCTATATTGATTTGCAGATTTCCATTCAAGTCATTATCTTATCTTTTGTTCCAAAATATAAAATCGGACCAGAAATCCATATATACTAGTTATCACAATCAAGATTTAAACTGACTGCACTGGATATACCTTCGAATCACAAAAGAAGCTGAAATGACTCTGATTATATTACCATAACAATAACCCTGTCATTCTTTGCTGTGCTTTTGCTACTTTAATGTTCTATGGATCAATCATATGAAATATGATATGTACCCACCAAACATCCATTCAGCATTTTGCCATCAATAATGTTCATATTCTGGGTTATTAAAAGTCAAGAAAAACTAAATGTTCAGCTACTGAGGCTTAAAAGAATAAAATATGTGCAAAAGTTGATACATATGATCAAGCCAAATTCATAGCTAGTGCAAATAATTCTCATTGATAGGACCAAGGATGTTTCCCGTAGGAACAATAGAACTAAATTTGTTCTTTTGGAAAAGTTACAAATATTTACTGTCGCTTTCTCCCAGTGTTCTAAATCATCTCTACGTTGCTGCCTCTGTCTGCCTTGCAATTGATTGTGGATCTTGTTGTTGTCATCATCAACAAGTTCATAAAAGTTACGCTCCTTGTCATTTGGACCTTGCAGAGGTAAAAAAGAATAAAAAACAAGATAAAAGGTCAGGCAAGCTTCGAGCCATAAAAAAGAGAATGCAGCTCATGATCAGTTTTATCATAAAGACTTGAGCATTCCACAAAATAAAATTTAACAAGCTAGATTCAAATGCATGATATATGTTCATGTAAAAATATAAAGGATACAAGAGCAATAGAAAGCAAATCAAAATGTATTAAAGAACTAATGAAAGAAACAAAACACACAAAGATGTATACACAAGAAAAAAAATTATCCAGAAATTGCAAAACAGTCAGGACATTAAAGTCAAACAGAGATAATTAAAACTATTAATCTTATTCATTGTATGAAGTTTCAAACTTTGCTTTATCCTTTCCAAATGCCCCATAAAAATTTAAATAAAACTTTTGGCCTTTATCTACACAACGCATTGTTTTTAAAATTTTTCTTTCAGATTTATTGATAAGGAAAAAAAAAATGAAAGATAGGAGATAATCTTTACACTACGACCTTGCCACGATGTTTAAAAATTTTTTTGAATAAATGTATGACCTCTCTCGCTCTCACAATTTTCAAGAATAAAAATCTTGGCCTTTGTAAGTGGTAGCAACAAATACATGTAGAGGGTTTTGTAGCAAAATCGATGCAGTATCATTTTTTTAAAAACTGGATAAGAGGCTAGAGATCAATATTCTTCCTTACAACTTTGCTTTTTTCAGTACTGCGGGCCATTGTAAGGTATCAGTTATCATTTTTAAAAGCAGATTAAATGATTTGTCCCAGGGATTATTAAAATGAACCATACTTTCAAATTTTCATTTCCGATTTATTTATGAGAAGAAAAAAAAAATGCAAAATGGAAATATATAGGAGATAAACTTTACACTAAGACCTTCCCACAATGTTTCATAGAACTTTTGTATAAATGTATGACCTTTCTCGCTCTCATAATTTTCAAGGATAAAAATCTTGATCTTTGTAAGTGGTAGCAACAAGCACCACTAGAGGTTTGGTGGCAAAATCGGATAAGATGCTAGAGATCAATATTCGTCCTTACAACTTTGCTTATTCAGTACTGCTGGCCATTGTAAGGCACCTGTTATCACTTTTAAAAGCAGATTAAATGATTTGTCCGAGGGATTATTAAAATGAACCACATTTTTATCATAAACTCAAAAATTAAGTAATGCCTCTTTTGCCATGGAACCCTTCATACATATATATAAGATTTATTAGTTCATTTGACATATGAAAAGACAGGTAAATTAACAGGTTTAATCTGACCTATTCTAACCCTTGGTGCTTTTAACTGGTTGCCCTTCACTTCAGTGCTGCGTAGTTCATGCCACTGTGAGAACTGAAGCTTTCTAGAAGGCAGCTGTGATGAAATAAAGAGGAAAGAAGAAAACTAAAAGTTAAAACAGGTTCCTGTCTTTTTTCAGTTTCTTGAACTATGCACCAAGCTAGATGGAAAAACTCGATAACACAGTTTTAATATCTCACAAATAACTAAAGTAAAGAAATACCTTTTTCCTTCTCTTTTTCTAAACTCCTTATCTCTTGACAAATGGAGTTTCAAGCCATTGTTTCAAATCGTAAACATTTGAGACAAAAAATATCTCAAATTTTAGCTGTAATTGTGAAAATCATACGTGGGTTATCAAAAGACTGGCAATTAATGTAAGTTTAAAAATGACTAAAACTTATCATTTAAATAATCAAATTTTAAAAGGGTAAGATCACATCCAAGAAATATTACAAATAATGTAAAGTGAAGGGTGTGTGAGTTTTTGTATATAGCCAGTCCACAACAAGGTGATCTCAGGCTTTCAGGCCCTCCGTCAGGCCAGGGCGCCGGTAGCGGGGCTCGAACCCGCGACAGAAGGGTCCCTGCAGATCTCAGGGTGGACTCGCAAGCCACTGTGCTACCAACGCCCCCGTAAAGTGAAGGAAAGAAAGTTTGTCCTTGAAAGTAATCAGTATGCATGGCTAAAAAATAGACAGATGAATATTATTATCTAGGCATGATTCAAAATAAAACAAAATCCCAAGAGTGTGGTCTCTCCATCCCCTTATCTCCCAACAAAGATCAACTTCTTTTAAATGAAAATTTGGAGTCATAATCTCTAACTTACAACCATAATATGTTGTTTATGGTATTTGAAAGAAAATAATTATTTACAGACAATAGAACCATTAACCTTTATATTACGTCATTTTTTTATTCCACTATTTTGCCTTTTACATAAGTTACATGTCCTTAATAAATATCACTTTTCCTATTGCAGACAGTACAAACAACTTACATCTGATGACCGCAATCTTCGGCCTATTGGATCTGATGTTGATCTTGATGAAGTAACACTGTAGATGTTGGACAAAGGGTTTGTACCTGAAGGATCTATCGTGGCAAGAGAAGATGCAGCTGTTGGCCTTGATTCATCACTTCCAACGCTGGCAGCATGAATCGACAACCTGAAATGTTATACATATTTATAAAAATTTCAATTGGCAATATGCTTAGTGAGTTTTTGCTAGTTGTTGTCATACATCTGTTGATAAATTAGATAAGAAATACTCTTTGTTTTTGTTTTTGCTCAAGTAATCAAAGAGCTAGCATAAAAACAACTGATATATGAAAAATTAAACATTCACTTTTAGTACACTTATTTGAGAAAGCACCTCTAATTTACCATCTCAAATTTTTTTTTTTTTTTTTGAAAAGCCACATAAGTTATCTTGTTCTAGCGAGATGATCCCAATAACCCTTTTGGTTATATACTGTAAGATTTTTATTTTACTACATATTGAAAATTCTTACGATGGTATTCTAAGCTAAGTTATACATTTTTTAAACCACAGTTGAAACTATATAATTTATATTATAGAATAGATCTGGACAAAATTTACTTTAAATTTACAGCATGCCTACATACATCATCTTAGACTAATTCAGATCCAAAATAGGCCAAGGTCTTGACATGAACATTGTCATGTTTAATTTTTTTAGCAATGTGACTATTTTCCCGAATGCAAAGGAAAAGGGATCCACAAAATTCAGATGTGGGCATTACTTATTTTAAGGGGATCCCTGCTTCTAGATCTAACTTCTTCAGCTGAGTATGCCTATGAGTACAAGTAGGCCTATGCTAGCTTAGTCGTTTTTATTCTGCTCTCACAAGTTACTGACGGAATGAAAAGGTCCTAAGCTAAGTTATAATGTTATGCTAGTTTCACATAATATATATAACAATATTACGCCCGGGACCTCTTCATTTTTGTTGGTAGCTGATTAAGGTAGATCTAGGAACGCGGGGCCCCTTTCATAACAAATTTTCCATGTGTTTTTACTGCCAACATCTAGGACCAATAAATTATTTTGTGTGCTAATCTGTTTTTTATTTCTTGTTCCATTCCTTAAAAGTCGGTGTCTGTTTTTAAAGACAATGTTAAAATTGTCAACATTATCTGAATCTATCTGTAGGCCTATTCCTCTTGACTCACAGCCCCATGATCAAACTTTGTTTCTGAACTCTGTCTCTCTCTCTCTTTTTTTTTTCTAATAAAATAAAGCGTTCGGGAAAATAAGGTCGGACTCTATTCATCCAAGCTTTCGGGAAAACACGGTCGGCCTTTTTAAAAAAAAAAACTATCAATAAAGCATCTTAAGAACATTTTAATAAACTTAAGATCATCCACAAACCGTTCAGCATCATCCATACTTCAAGAATAAGGCGCTGTTTGAAAAAAAATCTATTTTACAACCAATGGTGACTCGAGTCTCAGGCCAGGTCTTATAAAGAATAAACTAGATCTAGATCTTAGAGTCGAGATCTCTATATCCTAAAAAAAAAACCCCAACAAAAATCAAATCCTAATTAAAACAGCATTTGAATTTTATTTCCTTCCTCGGGAAATAAAGCAGATGTCATAGTGTTATTATAATTATTTATATTTAGAACAAAATAACAGATGTACAGAATCTAAATCGAACTATGGATGGCCTCGCCAAAATGGGGGCTTCCTTGTATGGTAGATAAAATAATAAACAAACTGCGCCATTTGTAAATCATCTTGTCATAACATCCGCTATTAATGTTTCCATGACAAAACTGGAAGTGCTTAGTTGTGTACCACATGTCATTTTAATTTAATTTAGTTTTTTTTTTTTTCCGAACTGAAATAATGACGCTTATCACTTGGAGTCGTTAGCTGTTCAAGACTATTTAGATGATCTTCAAACCAGATAGAAATTTAAATCGAAATTATTTTAAAACTTTTATTGCACAGGTTTATTCGTTAGTGTGATTCAATATTGATTCTAAAGTTTCAAAAAAAAATTTAATTTTTATAGTCTGATCGGATTTCAAAGATTTTTGACCAGATCTGCGGTTGCTTATCAAGGTCCTTTGGTGCCAATTTCTATCATACTGTTGCCAAGCACCAAATTAGGAAATAAATACGGACCCCTGTGCACTGAAACGTGTTTCTAAAACTAACCTAGTGTGTTTAATGGCGAATCACAACAAGCTTCGGCTTTTAAAATTTTTTTTTATTTTTTTTTAAATACAAAGCTGCTGTTTTTGAAGAGATGAGCTTCATCACTGACAAGCTGAGCTGGTGTGTGGCTAGGTAAATGCATTAATTCCTACGAGGTTCAATGCCCGGAAATGAGATGTAATCAGAACGAATGCATATTAATTTGTTATGCCAATCTAGAGATGGCATCTCATATGCCTTGTTGCACAATACTATTTTTAGTTTTTTTTCCGAACTTGAATATTGACGCTAGCCACTACTAACCGTTGCCCGGTCAAGGCTACTGAGGTGTTTCTATTAGATCTATATTTAAAAAGTCAGACTGAATAGAAAATTAACAGCTATACAAATTAGATTTATTATTGCACACATTGATTGGTCCTTTATGATTGTTTATTGACTCTTAAGTTTTTCCATAAAGTATGATCAGATTTTAAAGTTTTGAGGTTAGATCTACGGTTGCTTGCTGGGCCGACTAGTTCCATTTTCGATGATACAGTTGAAACGGATCAAATTAAGCAATAAAAAACTCACCCTACGCTCTACTTTATGTTTCTAAATCTACCCAAGGGTATCTCAGGTTGAAATGCAATAGACTCCGATTTTTTTTAAAAAGCTGTTTTCGAAAAGATGAGCTAAATCGTTGACACGCCGGTCTAGTGTTTAGTCAGAAAAATGCAGTTACGTCTTACTGGTCCAGAGCCCGGAAAGCAGGTGATCGCCGATAGTGACGTTTCGCGGCAACAAGGCAAATTGCCTCACACTAGGCAGTCACGGTATGAAGCATCTAAAGTCGGCTAGCCAGTAGCCAAAAATATTGTTAATCAGTTTTATCATAACTCGGAAGGTTCCAGTGCAATGTAATTTTCCTTATGAATTAATAGGTTACTATTCATGGGTTTGTAATTTATTAACCAAATCATTAATCCAATGTGAGCAGACCCCTGAATTGCAGTTGATAGGATTTTTATTATTCTGAGCTGTTTGTTAGACCGTTATTGAAGTATGGTGTGAACAGGCAAGAACTTTGCTGTCAAGATTTAAACGAAGACTTGAAAGTCCTGTTTATTTTGTGTGTGTTGTCAAACGTTACTGTTTCCTTCAGGCCAATTACCCCCCCCCCCCCCCCCCCAACCCAAACCAAGCCCCCATTTTAATTTTGAACTTTTAGATTTATGCAAACCCTTCTGTATATATTAACAAAAGAACTTAACCCTCATCTTCATGCTTGTCGGCGAACTGATCTTGAAGAGCACAGATTACCTGTAGCGTTATTTGTAACATGAGGCAAATTTACACCTATGATTTGTAAATTAAACAGCCGAATTAGAAAGAAAAGATTGTGATGAAGCAACATAGGCCTAAATGATGTTTAAATTTACATAAGTTGATGACAGGAAAATCGAGAGAGCAACCTACATAATATCAATTGGCATAGTAGATTTTTTTTATGTACATTTAAATCCAGATTGAAAAAAAAAAAAGAAAAAAAATCCTCCTATTTCACAATTATATCTTTATAAAAAGTGTATATTACGTTCTGATTGCAGCAATGAATGAAAATGGTAAAACGTACTAAAATACTAGGAGAATCTCTTTAAATATTTTTTGTGGCCTACAATCAACAACCTTCAAGAATTACAAAGACAAAAAATTAAAAAAAAAAAAAAAAAAAAAAAAA
>BLXT01005315.1:1683399-1693985 GCA_019648995.1 Plakobranchus ocellatus
CCTAAGAATCTTCTTCGTGAGGTACACTGTGTGGAACAGACATGGGGATCATGTTCCTCCACTCAAACCTGTTCTCAGTTATGAAGCTATTGTTGCCACCATTACTTATTGCCCATGTCGTAAGACTTTCAATACAGATTATTCTCTTTTTATCTCCGCTGCGTTTGCCTTGAATATTTCCAGTGGTTGCTAAGTGTTCTAAACTTTTGTGGCGGCAAATAATATGTCCTAAAATTGTAAATGCAAAGAAAATTATAGATAAATCATTGACTGAATGGCTGAAAAAAATATTATTGTATTTTCTTGACAGTATTTGAATAGGCGAGAAATGATCCATGAAGTTTGTAATATAGAATTTTAGGTCTCACTGGAAAACTAACCCTAAATGAAGTTCTTTGTGTAAAAAAAAAAGAAATGCAATCACTATCTTCTCCAAACTGCTCACTACTACTTTATAAATCCACTCCATGAATAACGATTAAAATCATGCACCAGCCTGATGTTGAAATAGGCCCCAATATATACATCCTTATTAATATTGATATAAAAATTACATTTCTCTGTTGTTGACAGTCATATCTTGATCTATATTAATATTTTCTATCTTATCCGTAATCTGGAGGTGCAGTTTTTTCTTGTTTTAAATTTTTTTTCAGTCACATCTGAAATCTAACGTCAACTTACTTGCGCGTTTATCAGTTGCAATCTAAATTAGATCTACAAATATATATTTAGATCTAGATCTATAGATCCAGGTGAGTCCAATAAACACAGGCCTACAAGATCAAACTTTTGGGGGGTTGTTTTCAATCCCTTTTTACTGCACCTTGCAAACATTTGCTTCCCTTTTTCATCAACCAAATACACATACTGGTAACTGTTTCCTCTTTCAGATTGGCAGAGATGGTTTAGATGTAAGAGACTGGATGCGGCCGTGGATCTTGACTCAGCACGGTGATGGGGATGATACGTCAGGCTAAAATTTCACTTACAAGTTTCTGTGCTGGCTCAAGCCTGACTCTGTTTCCAGTAATATTTTACTGTTTGCCATTTGTAGACTTTTTATGGAGAGATTTATGGTGTGCTCTGCTGCTCATTCATTTTGTCACTGTCAACGGAATCTTCACAGCCATCTATGTTCACCAGAGAGATTCATACAGGGTAAGTTTTGTGTAAACCTAAGGATAAAAGCTTATGCGGTGATATTCTTTCATGTCTTGATTATATTCAGTATGTTTCATTTCCTGTGGTTCCAGATTGTTTTGTTGTTAGTACCCAATATTTCTTTTCATCTTCCAGTTTTTTCTCCTTCCCTGATCATTGCTCTGTTGGTCTCTTTGCCTCGCCTTTGGAGTCTTCAGGATGCTTTTGGACGAGTTGTACACCACTCTGCTTTATTTCTGCCCAATCAAATACAAGGGCCAATGTATCTGAAAATGACTTCTCTGTCCTTATTTGCATGCTGCTGGTTCACTTTTTCCTTTGTCTGTCTCTCCTCCTGCTTCTTTCCATCTTCTCTGCTTGGTCACTGATATAGTGACATAGTCATACTGTTTCAGCTTCTTCTTCTCTTCTTTTCACTATTGTTAACAGAGTTCACTGTGGCTGATATATTGTTGGATGGTATTTTTGGAAGCAATAACCAGTTAATTACCATTTTACGTTGTGTCTTCAGATTAATCCTAATATCAAAGGTTACTATTAATTTTGCCCGATCCTTCCTGTTTTTACACGTTTAATCTTAGATTTTTACTTCCCTCTCCTTCCCTTTTTTCTTCAGCAACATCTCCAACTGTTGTCTTTCATGCACCTCCTTATGTTGGTTCTGTAAATCTAATACAGCAATGCTTCCCTTTGGTCACACTTGGGACTACCAGGTCAGCACACCATCAAAAAGTCTACTAAACTAATGTATGAAGTAGCCTCTTTCTGCTGCATGCACACAGAATTTCCCCCATTCTATTACTGTTCTTAGTTACCACTTTCTTTCTCTCTTTCTTTCACTCCATCATTGTCTTTTCCTTTCCTCAGTGGTTTAAAAATAATTTTTTTTTTTTTTTTACTATTGGTCATTTTTGCTCCCCCTCTCCCTCTTATGTCTCTCAAATGGATTTCTATACTAGGATGTGATGTGTAGCATTTTTAAACTCTTTCGAAAACTAATAAAGTTATTATTCTTTAATGGTGAATAGGACAAAAAGTACCAATTTTATAGCTCAGTCCATTTACCCCAAGCTCATTGAACAGACCATCACCATCTGATTAGTATGTAGCAGGGATGTTGTCATTGGCTAAAATCCATGGCCTTTTGTTCATTCTCAATGCCAATATAGTAATGCATTTCTTTTACAGATGAAATTCTCATGTGTCTTGACACAGTCTAATGAGGCACACATTACAAATAACAGTTATATTTGTGTTGTGATTTGAAATGAATTTTTGCAATCTTTAGAATGCTTTGAAAAAAAAAAAGTGTAAATGCCTTTACAATAAAACTCGGTAATAATGATAATTTTTTTCCCTACCCTAAAGTGTAGTTATAGAAAGAGTTTTCGTTATTCCCAAAAAAAGGGATTAAATACATTTTTTATTCAGCTGAATAATAGGTAAATGCTGGCAACACCAATCATTTTCATAGTTACCTCTCATGCAATGAGTGAGGTCTAAAGAGACCGGAGCATAAGATAACATAAAAATAATTATTTCCCATTTTCTTTTATTGTATTGGTTTATTGTAGAGAATATCTAATGTACATCAAGTAATTAACAGGGGTGGGAAAGGAGAGGAGTGTAATGAATACACTCGATCAGAGGTCATTGGCTAAGTGATGTGCGTGGCTTGTTCATCTGCCACTAGGATTATGCTCCCCCCTCCTTCACTGTAGCCGGTTGATCTAGGCCTAGTGATTCTCAATCCTCTTGTCCCTTAACTTTTTTTACCTGCTCACACATTCCAAGGGATCAATACCTTTCTCCCCCTCTCTGCCCCCACTTCCAATTTACATTGCCTTATAACAAGCTCAGGAGACAGGGTAGGTTTATAAAGATCTCTACCTAACACAAAGCTTGTGCCACACATGTTTACCCCCAAACGCAGCTCTCTGGCCCACATGCTGGGCAATCATATGCTAGGCTTGAGGGGTTAGTTTCGTCTAGACCTGTGTGTATAAATTAGTTACTCTTAGCATGGTGTAATGTGAGGGGGTATGTGGGGGAAAGGGGCACAGGTCTAGGCCTATCTTACGGCAAGTGAAGTTTTGCACTTGAGATCATTCAGCATGGGAAATTTTATCTAGATGGCTTTTTGGTTCTCTTTTTTTATTTAATTTCCAGATTTGGTTATCATTATAACAGAGGGAAGCAGTTCCTATACTCGTTATTACAAAAAAAAAAATAAGGACAAAAACGGGACTTTTCAGATCTCTTGTAGTAGCAATAGTTGTCGTTATTGAAGTTGTTGTTAAAAATGGGTTCCACTGTATATGTTTACATAGATTCAACACAGCTTTTTATTAAATAAAGCGTTTGCATTATTCTCTTTTCAGTTGTAATGCAATTGTGAGCATACATGGTGGGTTAAGTGCATGCCTTTTTTTTTTTTTTTCACAAAAGTTTATTTTTTCATGGATCCATCTTTGTAAAGGGAAACAATTTTTAAGTCACATTTCTAAACAGTGCAAGCTTTCTTCACAGATTGTTGTCCGTGCAGGCAATCTGGGATTTGTCTTTGGCCTGGGCTTTTTGCTGAGTATCTACAGTGAGAGATGGGGCTTGTTTGGCTGGTACGTCATGTCTCTCACATTTTTCCACTGGTCAGAGTACCAGACCACAGCTCTGACTAATCCCAGGTCTCTCACGTTAGAGTCGTTCCTCCTGGATCACAGCCGAGAGTATAAAATGGCTGCGGCAGCCAGTTGCCTGGAGTTCTTCCTTGAAGCGTTTTTGATTCCAAGTGAGTTTTTGGCAGGCGCAGTCCTCACCTTTTCTGTTTTAAAGTGTTCTGTTTTTTATTCAACTTGAAAAAGACCTTTTTTTTCGAATCTCCTTTTATTTCATATTTTGGTTTAATTGAGGGCAGCAATCATGCAGTATAGAGACGCTTTTTATTCTATAACGATCTCTGACAACCAGCGGAGTTTACAAGCAGTTTTGTCTTCTACCCACTATCTTTTTCAAACCCCAGGCTGAGTTAAATGAAAGCTTGGCATTTCTTGCCATTAGCTTATTTGAATCCTTGTTGACTTACAGGTGATATAGTATATTTATTTTGTGATTGTTTGTGCTTTAGCGTTTGCATTGTATGGAAACAAGAAAAATAATAGGAAAAAGAATCGAATTCAAGTTAAACTTCTTTTGCGCTCTAAAAATTGAAAGAAAAAAAAATTATACCTGCCAGAAAAACTGTGACACACTTTTGTAGTAGTCTGAGACCTTTGACCTCCTGTTGTTGCAGGCCGATAAGAGCAGAATTATTTTTTGTTTTCAGGCCTGAAAACCGTAAGGTGGCTCAGCATAATTGGAGCTGTCATGGCTGTAGGTGGAGAAGTTTTACGCAAGCTCAGTATGTGGACAGCACAGACGAACTTCAATCACTATATCCAGCATACTAAACAAGATGGTCATGTTCTAGTCACATCTGGTGTGTACCGCCTGTTCCGACACCCAAGCTATGTCGGATGGTTTTGCTGGAGCGTCGGCACCCAGGTAAATCACTCAGCAGCTTTTGTCTTTTGGTGTTACCATGATATATTAGATGTTTCTTGAGATCTTGGGAGAGTTTTGATAATCATCATAAAAATTAGACCTTTATCTTGCTTTAATATTTGTTCGAACCTAGTTTGTTTCATGTCTCCTAAATTTCTAGCCATATATATGTGGAGTTTTTTCATGTCTCCTAAATTTCTAGCCATATATATGTGGAGTTTTTCATGTCTCCTAAATTTCTAGCCATATATATGTGGAGTTTTTTCATGTCTCCTAAATTTCTAGCCATATATATGTTGAGTTTTTTCATGTCTCCTAAATTTCTAGTCATATATATGCGGAGTTGTTTCATGTCTCCTAAATTTCTAGCCATATATATGTGGAGTTGTTTCACGTCTCCTAAATTTCTAGCCATATATATGTGGAGCTGTTTCACGTCTCCTAAATTTGTAGCCATATATATGTGGAGTTGTTTCATGTCTCCTAAATTTCTAGCCATATATATGTGGAGTTGTTTCATGTCTCCTAAATTTCTAGCCACATATATATGTGGAGGTATGAAACTGAAAATGCTAAATATTATTTTTACTGTTTGAGGTCACATTGGATTTGAGGATGCAACAGCCTAACCTGACATATATATACATATATTTTTTTCTGTCTATATATATATATAGGCGTACACATTTTTGTGGGGAGCCAGTAAAATTCCGCACCAATGGGGATGTGTAATGTTTCCTTCTAAGTTTTACATGGGCATATTTTAAAACCAGCTGCACTACAATTTTCAGATTTTATAGTTCAAAGATTTGTAGACACAGCATTAATTGCATCTGGAATAATAACGATGCCATGCTGGAACTTTATGGGTATAAACCAAAGGGAAGAACATCATTAAAAATTTGATGCAGTAATTTTGCACATGAGAGGAATCTCTAAATCAGCTAGATACATTGCTTGCATTTAGAAGAATATACATTTAGATGAAATAGATATAGATTTAGGCTCACAAGTGGCAGAAAGATCAAATGAATTCCAGATAGGCTTAAAAATTTGTAATCTAAATCTAAAGATGTAGCCTTATTCAAGGCAAGCTGTTAAAATTCCTGTTAACGAAAGGTGTTTTTTCCAGGACCACAATAATAGCACAGCTAGTGCTTAATAAATGTTGCAGTGCCCTTTATATCAAGTATCTAGTTTACAAGCTTACAGACAGAGGAAAATTCATGTAAAATGCCTTTCCCAATGACATGACTAGAATTCAAACTCACAATGCATTGCCACCAAACTATCTTTGGTAACTTTTTGATAGTTCCAATAAAGCATCAAGTTACATTATTGCCAATGATTTGGCTCAAGTTTCTGCACACAAAGTAATTTAAAATAAAAAAATAAAAAAATTTTGCATTTGGTATTTTTTGGGGTTAAAAAATATCATATTTTTTACGCTATTATAGATGTGTGTTTAAACTATGATTTTGAAAACAGTCAAATTTAGATATTTATAGTAAAACATGTCATAACCAATATGGTTGTAAGTGATAATGTCTCTTATGTGTTATGTTTTCCAACAATATCTTATTTTCCTATCAAACACAATCAAATGGCACTGTCTTGTACAAACAGATATCTGCAGGAATTTGGCTGGCCATATGCTCTCTACTTTCATCAGCTAACTAGCTGCATGCTCACTGTAGTATATATTGGCATATTAAAAAAAAGCCCTTAACATTCACACTGGAGAGTCAATTTCCCTGGGGGATTTTTCCTTTGCATTGCTCTATACTGTAATCTGATAATAGGTCAAAAGGTTTCAGAGTTATAAGATCTTCCCATTTAAAAAGATTGACTTATGCAAATTCAGTTTAAGTGAACTCTGCTGCCACATACCCATTCTTCATGGTCAACTTTTCCAAATTTTTTTTGTCCAGCCTGTAAAATATTGATCTTTCATAATTTGCCATTGACACAGGGAATAATTTTGGCTGCCATTTCTTCATTTTCATTTATAGTTTGTCTTATTAACTCTTTTATATGTGTATGCACCAACATTATTAATTGAGACATTTTCATCATGACAGTTTCCTGTTGTTGTTGCTATGGAGACGATGCTCTCACTTATCTCAGATCAGACCAGCAGTGTTCAAATATTATCTTTTTATCTTGATAATCTTTATGTGACCCATCCATTCGAAATGTGGCTTGTCAGGAATTACTTTACAAGATTGAAAGAGATATTTGAAAGCAGTTACAAAAAATTTTTTTTTTTTGCTTGCTACAAATGCTTTTCCTTTAGAGGTGTACACAGAAATTGTTATTAACTCAAGTGAGTGTTAGCTATTTCGCTTTTTTTTGTAGCCGACAAATGGCTCATTTTGTAGGGATGCATTACATATTCACATTAATTACCATCAATCTTTTACCCTCCCTCTTTTTTACTCCTCAGGTTATGCTGTGTAACCCCATCTGTATTGTTGCATATGCCGTTGCTAGTTGGAAATTTTTCAATGAAAGAATCTTTGATGAGGAAATCTTTTTGCTCAATTTTTTTGGTGAAGATTATTTGGACTACCAAAGAAGAGTGCCCACTGGCATTCCTTTCATCTATGGCTACAGACAAAGCTTATGATATTTATTGCTTAACAAAGGGAATAGTCTCAATAATGCAATTCTGTGAATTTTTATTGTTCCCCCATGGAAGAAACGAGAATATTGATCGCTGCCACCAGGATTTTAAAAACATTAGTTTTTATAGCAAAGACTAAGTCGCATATCCAAAATGTTTATTTATACAGCATTTTAACTAAAATTCTTAATTGAAAAAAACCTACTTATCCATTTCATTTAGTATAGTTTTATCTGCGCCACTCTCTGCTGCTTACTCTTTTTTTTTCTTTCTTGCTCTCTCTCTCTCTCTCTGTTCTTTTGAAATTTTTTTTTTTAATCCTATATGAGAGAATGATTTTCATCATATCTTGCCAATAGCTATGAAATGTTGCTATCTTTTTATAGTCTTGTGTAGTTTTACCTCCAGTGCTGGACACCATTTTGCTAAGAAACAATTGCGTCCACTTTGTTATTGAAATGCAAATAAATCAAATCTTGTATTACATTTAGTGTTTTATGGGTCTTTGTTTGAGCTTAAATATTAGAGGAAAATTCAGATTTGTGATTCACACCACAGTGATGTCTGTCCTTTTTGCACTGTCTAGGAACAGGAATGAAAGGCAAATTGCACAATGTCAGAATGAAGTAAAGATGTTAAAAAAAAACAAAAAAAACCAGAAACAAATTATGAACAGAATTGTCAAAACTGTGTTTAACTTATAAACTAGCTCTTTTATTTTCCTCAAAATTTTAAGATTTTTCCCCTTGATGAAAAATGCACATACATGTTTTTCTTTTTTAGTGTAGCCAAAAACAAATGTCATTCTTTTAGAGACATGTGACTTGTGAAAAATGTTTAGTGGGAGTCAGGGAAGGGCAAACATCTTTATGAAAATCATAATTCATGGTTCTCATGATGCAGGATAATGCTTTGCTGGTAACTTAAAAGATGTTCTTTATATCACTCTTTGCCGTTTTCAACAGATACAGAGTTAAAGACAACCAAGAAAATCGGTGTTGAAAAGATTTCCATTGCAATTAAAAAGAAAAAATTCTGTGTTTCTGAACATCTTTTTGCTGTGTATGAGATTCTCACATTTTGGAACCTCAAGAGAACTTTTTAAGGAATTATGATAGCTTTTTTCGTTTACTTTTCTAATGAATGGCGTTGATAACTCATTGAAATTTGTTTGCATGTAGCGTGAGGTCATTTCTTATGGCAATATGAGATTGTAAACCTGCATTGTTTTCCCACTTTTTTGAACGAATTTCCCCCCGTTTTCTGTGGTGTTCACACTGCAGCCGATGTTAGTTCCACTTTTGCCAAACCCTGATAATAGAATTTCCTGAAATATTTCAAATGATTCTGGTTACTATTTAGCTTTTTTCTTTTTTGGTTTATCTAAATTGGAAAAAAATTCCTCCTATTGTTTATAACTGTTTTCAGGGACATTCTGCTCATCTAGGATTGCTCTCAATTGAATTATAACTATAAAGCAGTTTTCTGTGTTTAACGATGGTGTGAAATGCATGGGGTCGAGGGTTTGGGGAGGGATGAGGGGTGAATGTATCCTTATTACCAGCCCCCTATCTTCAGTTTGTTGTGAAATCTCAAAGTTAGTTTTGTTGGTTGTTACTAACAGATACTAGCAGAAAAAAGGAAGAGGGTGTAAAGACCAGAAAACTACAATATGAGTCTGGAAAAAAAAAATAAAAACTTAATTCATCAAAAAAGTTCTTCTGAATTTTAAGAGCAGATTTTTAAAGCTATATGGGGAAATAAAATCAGATTTTACTTTCATTCAAAGTTCTATTAAAAGATCTTCTGGCTGAACAAAACTAAGATCCAGTATCAAAACTGGGTTTAAGATTGCCTTTGTTTACATCTGCCTTCATATCTATGCAAGCTACCTCAATAATATGTTACACCCTTCAAAAGGGGAAAAAAACATTCAACTTGATTTCTTATACAAAAAACTCTCTTATATTTTATGTTTTGAGACCAATCGAAATGAATCTGAGATTGCATTTTAAGTAACATTGAACCATTGAAATAAACCGAACCTTCTTTCTGTGAGGTTTATGACATTAACAGTGAAAACTTGATAGATCTATGTTGGTTCAGGCTGAGATATGGAATTTTTCACATTTTTGATAAACACTTCAAAAAAGAAAAATTTGGATTAAATAACATTTTTTCTTCTTAAAAGTGTTCCATTCCACATCATAAGGACTGGTCTGAAGACTGTTTTGATTGAGACCTGCGTCCTTAGGCTGGACCACATTTTGTTCAATGGTAGTAGAGAAAGATAATTTTCTGCACTGTTGATATTAACAGCTTTTATGTATTGCAGTTCTAAGACTTTAATGCCCATCAGCACTATCTTAAATTTGTTTTCAGTAAACTTTTTGCATGTATGAAATATAAGCAACTTTTTCGCTGTCTTTTTTTTTTTTTTTTGGTTTTGTTTTGTTTTTGTTTATGTTGGTCGTGTTTATGATGACTTATTCATTGTACATGTATAATTAGTCTTAACAAAAATAACAACAAAAACCATTTTTCAACACTGTGCCACCTGTTAACTGATCCTGTTACATAATGTGTCACATTAGGATACTTTTCTGCTTTAGCACAGACAAGAATCAGACACGATTTTAACACTTTCACGAACAGAATGAAAACAAGAGAAACAATTTGTGTATAGAGTGAAGAAATTATCAAAAAAGTGTGTTTAATCATGATTAATTAATATTCTCCATTTTATGAAACGTCTTAAGGTAAGGTTAAAGCTAAGAAGGAAAACTTATAGCAATACATGGATTGATTATTAACTTTTAACATAACGTACTAGATACAGCATGTGGTGCAATGGCATGTAAATTGACATATTTTAATATTTTTAAAGACTGCTTTTCTTATGTAATACAAGAGATTGATTCTTGATAAGCTTCTCTGGTAAGGTAAATTCACAATGAGTATGAGTGTTTGCATATATATTGACAAGTAATGGAAATGATGAATTTGGTGATGCATTTTTAAAAATTATGAGACCTCACAAAAGATAAAGAGATTTAAAATCTGAACAGTGTGTAGTTGTACTTGTAAGTACAAAAAGTTAACTAGTGCACAGCGTAATTATAATGTGTGGCAGCAGCAAAATTAGGTTCTCATGGTATTACTACATGTAGCACAATAGTAGGCATGAATTGATCTTTCAAAGTTGGGTTAATTCGTTCTTTTAATGATTGTGTAAATAAGCAACAGTTCGATACGT